>MBAC02008715.1:0-28893 GCA_001712635.2 Nothophytophthora sp. Chile5
ACGCGTTGTTTCGCTGGTGTACACACACCGTTTGCAAGCGTGTCACCTTAGAGGGCTGCAGTTGATGAAGACTGCCAAAGCCCCACCATTTCCACGATGCCGACCTGCAGGAGCTACAGCACGAGGACCAGTCCCGAGGGGAAATGATCAACACTCGAGCAGAAGCAAGCCATTATCCTCCAGTGCGAGCGCTTCCCATCCACGACCCACACAGCGGTCAGACTCTCGGCTGGCTGGCTGTCGCGGTTTATGAAGCGACACGACTTCAACCTTCGACCACCGCATGGAGAAGCTGACGTAGCAAACGAGGAGGAGGGAAACACAGCGCTTCATGACTTAAACCTGATGATACATGTACTTCCGCCCGCGGCTGGACTGCCGAAGCACCGCCTTCTCTGGACTCCCCCCCCCCCCACCTCTCCCAGCCCTTCTTCCCAGAAGACTAGACACCCCCAACACCCTAAAGGCTGCACAATTCAGTCGAAGTCGGGATCTCAAACTTGGGCCGAGGTCGCTTCGCCTTCCCCCCAGTCGACTGCGCCTTCGCCTTCCCACCGGTACTGGTTGCCTGCTTTCCTTCCGTGACCTTCTTCTCAGACGACGTCTGGCTCGCCTTGGCGTCTGCAAGTAGGTGTGTCATGTCAATGCTCCCCATGAATGCGTCGACGACCTTCGTGGCCAACTGGTCCTCGGCCGCTGTAAGGAACACTTCCGACTCGGGCACGTGCTCCTCTCCGTCACCTTCGCCGGACTTCTCAGCATGGAGAGCGGTTAATCCGCCATCTGCCAGCTCCGGGAGGAAGCCGTAGACGCGCTTATCTGGCTGAAAATGCTCGAAGTACGCCGTCACGTTCTCCCGACAGTGCTCCAAGCTGTAGAAGCCGTCAGCAGGCAGACGGTTGAAGATGCCGCCCAGCACCTTCACGCCGTGGCTCTCGAAGAAACTCGCGTTGAGATTGAACGAGTCCACGGCGTCGCCCACCCCTTTCTTGCCAACGAGCACCACGGGCGCCTGGACGGCCTTGGCCACCGAGGCGTTCGACACCCCGCAGATGGAGCCCACCGCCGGGTACCCAACACCATCCACCACCACCACCTTCTTGCCGCGCCCCACCTCATCCACTTTGGCCTTGGCTCGTGCCAATAGCTGCGCCGAACTCTCCGTGCTGCCCTTGAGGAACTCGCGCGTGAAGCCCTTGTAGAACAGGATGGGGCCGACATCGCAGCACGAGATGCCTTGCTGTCGGCAGTACTTGGCGACCAGCTGTGGCTTCTCGCATTGCGTGGCCGGCTTGATGTACGCGATGTCGCTGGCCGCGTAGCCACTGCGCAGCAGCGAGCCCACGAGGCCCAAGCACACCGTCGACTTGCCCACTTGAGCGCGGTCGCCGCTCACAAACATACGCAAGGGCGCTCCCTCGCTCGTATGGTCGGCACTCTCCGTCGTCTGCGGCACAGCGACATACCGGGCCTCGAGCAAATACTGCTTCATCCAGTGCGTGAGCGCCGCCTTGCCGAACACAATGAACTCTTGCGTCTGCGTCGGCAACGGCACATCGCTCGCGAGCTGTTCCTGCTCGGCGCTTCGCTCCACCGTGATCCGAGCGAACAACTCGCGCAGCTCCTTCGTCGCGGCCTGGTTCGGCAGGGATGGAGACGCCACCGATCGCCGAGCATTCACGTGCATGAGCTGGCCGCCGCCCTGCGTAAGCTCGCGGGTCACCTGTGCATCCACCTCGTCGGCGCTGGAACACGGCTCGCTCTGTAGGGCTAAGCCCGACCCGTACAACACGCTGAAGCCGCGCAGGAAGCTCAGCACCTCCGCGAACTCGCGGTCGCCGCGCTGTCCGTAGACCACACAGCGAACGTGCTTCGCCGACAGCTTGTCCATGCTGATTGCGTCGTCCAGATTCTCGAGGTGGGAGGGAGACCGATAGCGACGCTACCGGTACAGTACCGGTAATGCTTTGGGTCCGCAGTGTTAAGTTCGCTTGATCGTTCGATAGCTGCACTGGAGGGAGTGTCAGCCACTTTTAGCATTAAGTTCGCTTTCTGATTTGGGCGAGAGGCGTATCCTTCGTCAACAATGGGAGTGACGTCAGTTGAGGGAAACTCAAAACTTAACTAAGTATGAGTTGAATCAGTACGAATGGCGGGATTTGGCGGAAAACGCTTTTCACTCTGCAAAGCATGGAGATTCCCCGCGAAGCTGCGTGTCTGTCCGTCCTGCTGCCGCCCGACTAGTGGTTTAGTCACCGCGACGGCCCCATACAAGTTAATAAGGCCAAGCTGCGCGGTAACGCTTCGTCCATGCGCCGCGGTACCGCCTCGATCGGGCACAACCAACGACGGCAGCGGGTTCACTCAGCCGCCGAACGGATCATGGATCCACGTTTTTAGTGACACTTGGACTCGCGGATTCACCGGCATGAGGTTGGCAGCGTGTGATTGGCCTTCAGCAGTTGAATGTGGCCGTTTTCTGCCTGTTCGTGTGCTGCTCCGAACTCCGGACACCCTGGCTTGATGGGGAGATAGATACACCTAGCCCCTGTCCGCCACCGTGGCTGAAAAGCGAAATCCAGCCAAATCCCCCAGCCCGTCGCCTACCCCATCATGCAAAACCTATTAGACCTGATGCGATTGAACCATGCTCAGCCTATTCGATATGTGGGGTCATGCTTTCCTAACGATACATCTGCCCCGATTGGTATGCAAACGTATGACAGAGTAAACACAGAGAAAACAGAAACGTCAGCTATCAGATCGAGCAGGGATCCAGTTCTTCAGGACGAACTCCAGCACGATGACGGTCAGTCCACTCCCACGAAAGACCGCAGCAGGCAGCCAAACAGTACCGAAAAGGCAAGCAAGCCCGCAGCGAGACGCACCGGGCGCGGTGGCGGTGCCTTCTCCGGATCCGTCCCGCTCTGCTTCGGCCGTGTGTCTCTGTGCAGATCCGGCGTTTCCCACCCACATCCGCACTGCTCGCCTCCTCTCCCATCTCGTTGAGGTTCGTCCAAGTGGTGCTAAGCCGGTGGCGTTAAACTACCGCTTCGGCTTAGTTCAGAATTTGCGCGCTCGAGCCTAACCCAGTCTCGTGCCTAAAGGTTACGCAACACGCGAGCCTAACCAGCGAGAACGCGAGCAAGTGTCCGGCGTTCCGTCCGGCGCAGAGTGACACATTCGAAGAAGCCACGCGCGCCATGCCGCTGTATCGCCGCGGCCCGGGCTTCTCGGCGCCCTACGGCCTGGCCGGCACAGGCTGGCCGGACCAGCGGCACTCGTACGGCCCGCCCGACGACGCGGCGCGGTCGCTGGCGCAGCTGGACATGCGCCTGTTCTCCTTCTACTTCCTCATGGCCGAGACGCTGGCCACGTTCGTGGGCTACCGCATCGCGCAGCACTGCCTGCGCGGCTGCCGCCTGTACTTCCTGTCGCCCACGCAGCGCATGTGGATCGGCGCGTTCTACTGCTGGTTCAAGATCAAGCTGGTGCGTCGAGCCGTCGAGCCGTAGGGCGTCGAGAGCTCCCCAACTACCTGCGATGTGTTGCTGTTTATTGGCGTACTGACAAGATGTGCGTTTTGCGGTCTCCTTTTGTGACAAAACGTGCACTTACACACTTGTAGATCGACTACGCCTTCCACGACACCATCTACTACAAGCTGTCGCTGCTCATCATGGTCGTGTACTTCGTGTACGCGCTGCTGGCCTTCGGCTTCCACTTCGGGCCGCTGCAGTTCCTCTTCTTCGACTACATCCCGCGCAACAAGATGACGCAGAGCCTCATCTTCAAGCTGGCGCTGCTGTGCAAGCAGGTCTCGGTGCGGCTCGAGTTCTACGTGCTGCAGCAGCTGGTGTGTCTGCCGCCGCTGGAGACGCGGGACAGCAGCGCCATGACGACGTCTCCCATCGCCAGCCACCCGCTGGAGCCCCCCACCGCGGCCTCCGGACCGGCGGCTTCGGGGTTCTCTCGGGTCAGCTCCTTCTTCGGGCGAGAAGTGGACGTGAAGATCGAGCTCTGGAACCGGAGCATGTGTCAGCAATGGGCCTTGGCGCTCAGCGCCACGGGCCGCACGACGGCTGGCCGACGGCGGGACCATCCGGAAGACGTCGCGGCCGCAGCGATGAGCTCCTTCGAGTGCCGCTTCCTCTTCGTCATGCAGCAGGACGGCCTGCTGCTCGGGTTCTTCATGACCAGTCCGACGGCGACGCTCATGGCCAAGTTCCGGGACGGCCAGGCCGTGCCGTTCGAGCTGGTGCTGCGGTATCACTGCAGTGTCCGCTCGGCGCTGCCGAGCACGCAGCCTGTGTTCCTGTACGCGGAGAGCCCGCGGCTTGTGGGCCGGGCGTCGCCAGCACAGAAGAGCGCCGTGCTGCAGCTGTTGAGTCAGCTCAACGCCGCCCATGGCCACGCCGTGGACGTGCCGCTCCGTTCGCTGCGGTGCAAGAACTTCGTGGCTGCTGGGGTGGGCCAGGTCGTGAAGAAGAAGCCGCGGAACAGCGGAGCCTTCAGCGGCTTGGACTCGTTCTGAGGCTGGCTAGCGTCTGGCTCATCTCCGTATCGTCTGTCGTTTCCCCTGTCGTGTCTATTTAATGTCGGAAGACCTGCGCTTGTCGTTCTAATATGAAAGCGTGCTCGCTCCTTCCATCTCTTGCAGCGCTTCGTCTTGCTGGTGGTCGTGTTCCTTGCCTGCTACTGGCAGAACTGAGGCGGTGGCGGCTCGGTGGGCACCATCCCCAGCGAGAACTCGGGTTGCTGGAACTGCTGGGCGTTCCAGGCGTCGTCTCGCGCATCGGCAGGTGGTCCGACGGGCATCGGAGGCGGTGGCGGTGCTGCTGTCGTCGAAGGCGAAGGCGCTGGCGCTCCGAACGTCGAGAAGGCTGAGGACGTGACGCTTGTCCCGAGTTTGCTGGCTCCGCCGAAGGCATTGCCGCCGGATGCAGATGTGCCGAACGGACTGCTTGTCGCTGCTCCGAATGAAGAAGCAGCGGCGCTACTGGAAGCTGCTGGACCGCCGAACGGGTTGGAAGCGCCGGTCGTGGAGCCCGAGGACGTTCCAAAGCCGGCCGTGGCGCTCGAGGACGGTCCAAAGCCTGTCGAGGAACCCGAGGACGGTCCAAAGCCTGTTGAGGATCCGCCGAACGGCGTGGCGGCGGCACTCGTGGTTGACGAAGCTCCGAACGGATTGGCAGTGGCTGGCGTTGCTGTCGAGGACCCGCCGAAGGGCGTGCCAATGTTCCCGGATGGAGCACCGAAAGGCGAGGCTGCAGGAGCCGGTGCTGTGGCACCTCCGAAGCTGGAGAATGCTGCTCCGGTGCTGGCGCCTCCGAATCCAGAGGCAGCAGTCGACGCTGCGCCACCAAACGGCGAGGACGTCGTCGTGGAGATGCCGCCTCCAAACGAAGAGGAAGCTGCTGACGGCGCCGCAGTCGCAGTTCCGAAGGCAGTGGAGCTTGGTCCACCGAATGGAGAGGCCGACGTGCCAAAACCTGAAGGAGAGGCCGCCCCCAATGCCGACGGAGCTCCGAACGCTGAGGTAGTCGAGCTGCTGCCACCGCCAAACGGATTCGCTGCTGCGCCACCGAACGCACTACTGCCACCGCCTCCACCAAACGGACTTGCTGCTGGCGAAGCCACGCGTCCAAACGGCGACGAAGATGGAGCGACCCCAGTTCCAGCACTCGCGAAGGGATTGGCGGCCGTAGTGGCACTGTTTCCACCGCCGCCGAAGCTACCGCCACCGAACGGCGAAGCGGACGGGGAAGCAGCAGGAGCTCCTCCAAACGGATTGGCACTGCCGCCACCGAAAGGATTCGGAGCTCCACCTGCTGCAGACTGTGAGCCAAAGCCTGAGGTTCCAGGCAGCGGCTCCCCCGCGAACAACCGCTCAGCCGACTGTGTGTTCTCCAGCAAGGCCAGCACCTGTTGGCGTTGGGCCTGCTTCTCGACTCCCAGGCTCTGCAGCTTCAGCGAGGCCTGTGTGCAGCTCCCCGTGGCCTTCAGCTCTTGATACGCCTCCCAGCGCGCTTCCTCCGTGCTCACGTCGCCGCCCACGACGCTCGGTAGCTGAAAAGTTACAGTTGTGTCACAGAAAGTTACAGGTTAGTTACCGCACCAGTATACACGTCGCAACCACGTTGCAGAAGCTCGGAGACGCGGAACGCACGCCTTTGTGGACGCTGAATCCTGACAGCGGCCACAGCGGCGGGTGTCGGAGCTCCTCGATGGCCAGCGAACGTCCCGCGTCGGTCATGGCCACGCCACGAATGACGGGCGGCGCGGACCCGCCGCCATTGTCGAAGGGCGACTGCGTTGGAAAGCCTCCGCTGTTGCCGCCGCCGTTGCCGCCGCCACTGCCGCCGCCACTGCCGCCGCCACTGCCGCCGCCCTTGGCATCGTGTGAGAAGCGGCAGTTGTTGCCGTTGCGGCACGTGCCCTGCAGGAAGAACTTGCACGGCTGCCGATACCCGCCAGGTCTCCCCATTGTTACGCGCTGCTTGGTCTGGAACACAATGGGAAGTGGTTACGCTGAAAGGGGGGGTACGGTTCCATTTGCGTAAAGTGCGCATGCACAATACTGAGCGTTTACATCTCACACTCACACAACAACGTAAGCGAGCAATCCGATGCAGTTGCAACACAAACGACAACGACATGCACTAAACTGATGCATTTACTCTGGTCTGGTTATGAAGGCGAGACGCAAGACGTGACGAACGGTTCGAGATGGAGAAGCTCCAAGGCCTCCTCTCCCTACTTCGTCGAGCCCGAGAGGCCGCTCAGATACTCCTCCAGCTCGTCGAAGTCGTCCGCCCCGAAGTTCATCACGTCGTCGCCGGTAGCGTCGCCAGCCTTAGGCGACAAGCCCTTCAGCCCCTTGAGCTCGGCGTCCAGCAGCTCCAGCTGAGGGTCCACTTTCCCGTCCGGCAGGTTCGCGAGGTCGTCGGCAAAGGACTGGAGGCCCAGCTCCTTCTCCAGGTTCTTCATCTCGTCGAAATCCTTCGACAGATCGGCCGACTCGTCCTTCCCACTCGACGCCGCCGTCGGGGCCGCAGTCTTCTCCTCCAAATTGCTCTCGAAGAGCGAGTCCGAGCCGGCCGCAACCTTCGCTTTCGCTCCGCTCGTGAGAGACTCCAGCTCGCTCATGAGCTCCTTGTCCTTCTCTTCGTCCCAACTGCCCTTCCGGTTGGCCGCCTTCTTCTCACTGAACGCGGCATCTTCGTCACCACCGCCGATGCTGAACGAGTTCTGCGCCTTCGCCGCTTGGCGCTTCGCCAGCTCCGCCTGCTTCGCAGCTTCGACCGCAGCCGCTTCGGCGGCCGCCGCAGCAGCCTCGGCTTCCGCCTGCTTCTTCTTCAGCTGCTCCTCGCGCTGCTTCTGCAGCCGCTTCTTCCGATCCTCAATGTCCACCCAGAAGGCTTCGTCCCGGTGCAGCATGTCTTCATACGCCTGTCGGTCCTCCTCATTCAACGCGACGCCTTCGCTCTTCGGAGCCTTCACGGCGTCACCATCTGCAAGAGCAAGCGTGTAGTCAGTGAGAGGAAGAAGCGCAACGCCATGGAGCTGAACGTGTAGTACCAGAGTCGGATCGTACCTGCTGCCTTTGTGGTGTCAGCCTCGCCCTCCGTCTCGACGTCAGCGAAGATCAGGTCCACGAAGAAGTCCTGGTCGAAGCGCGGGTCTGAGCGCGCTCCATCCAGCTGCGCCTTGGTCAGCCTAGCATACACAACCAAGCCGCAGAGTTGTCAGAGCCCCAGCTCGCTCTCTTGCTGCTCAGAACCCAGCAACACCCCAGACCAGAAGCCCACGTACCTCAAAATGCCCTGCGGGATATACCCAGTGTGGAACGCTCCGCGGAACATGGACACGCGCTCGCCAGCGTCCGTCAGATGGCGGCAACGAATCAGGATGTCGCCCTGCAGCATGCAGTTCACATTGAACGACACCGAGCCGTCGTTCGTGTTCGCCCACTGGATCCCATTCCCGTCCTCCATGTCGCGCCAGGTCGTTGTGAACACCAGTTTGCCCGCCTTGAAGATCTGGAGATACGGACAGCAGCCTTGCTCAACGATCTCTTCCAGAGCCTCTCCCTCCTCGACTGGAGCAGTCAGCGACTCGCCGTCCTCGCCCACGGTCTCCGATCCGTCGGTCGGCTCCTTCTTCGCTGGCTCCAGCACCCGTCGTTCCCCAAACACCGGGATCGTGTTGATAATCACACGACGCAGCAACAGCGGCGAGGACCCTGGCTTCACGCCGTCCATCACGTTGTTGAAGTACTGGATGTATCTACAAGTAGAGAGTGACAGGAACGAAGGCACAGCCATTAGAACGCGAGCGATGTCAGCCACACAGAGCGACGACCGGTACCTGCGCTGCGACGGGATCGTGAGCTTCTCCACTGACGTTTGCCGCTGCTCGGCAACGTACTCCAGGCTTTCCATGGCGTTCGGGAACCGCCCGACCCACGCCAGGTAGCAGGCAATCACCGTCCCCGTCCGCCCTTTGCCGGTCAAGCAATGGATCGCCGCCAGGTTCTTCTCGTCTGCCTGGAGCCAACTCTCAATGGACGAGCAGATCTTGAACATCAAGCCTGTTCAGATGAAATCCACAAGTGTACAACGCAAACTGTCAGAGAACTGCAGCCTTACGCAGCAAGACTCGGGTAGAAGAAGCAAGTGATATATACCTAGCGGCGGCGCTGGGTGGCCGGGGAAGTTGAACTCCAGCACTTGGTTGTCGAAGTAGGCGTAGTCGTAGGCCTCTTCGCTCAGGTTCCAGATCATGTAGTGGCCACCGTGCTTCTCGTTCAAGTACATGGCCACCAGATCGATGGGGTTGTCCTTGAGCAGCGTGCGGTTCGTGCCCAAGTTCATGTTGGGGAAGCCCATGGCCACGATGTTCTCCGTGATGTACGAGAAGTTCAGCAGATCCAGGTTCACTTCGCCCGTGGAGCGGTCCAGCGCGTAGCTCAGGCGGCGCTGCAGCGCGTCCATGTCGGCGGCGTCCAGCGCGCGGTTCTTCCAGACGGTGGCCTTCACGGCGCCTTCGCGGGCCGCAGAAGACGCCACGGTCTGCGCCTTCTTCATGAAGCCCATCATGCTGGTGGCCGCCGCCGACATGGACTCCGAGTTGAAGCGCTCGGCCAGCGCCGCCTTCAGAGACGCCGTCTGATGCTCCTCGCTGGTGGGAGGCTCTTCTCCGAACAACGTGGGACTGCTGGGGTTGTCGCCCCGCTGCTCTTGCGCCGGAGACGATGACGCCGCGGCATCAGCAGCAGCAGACGGCGCTGCGTCCTCCGTGCCGTGGGAGGCACTGCCAGTGTACGCCTCCAGCCGCGTAGCCGCCGCGGGGAAGCGCTCCGAGAGCCTCTTGAGCATGATTCGCCGGGCTAACTTGATGGGTTTTCTGTGTCTTCTTTGTGGGGTTTTTCCTTGGGTTTTGATGCGGACGTATAGTTCTTGCGGACCAAGTACGCTCGCCATTCCGCCAGGAACCAGGATGCGATTCAACCTGTGTTTAACAGCATTTGAGGACAAGGAACACTTCAATAATCTTGACCGAATTGTACAGCCCCTTGTGATAGTGACGCGAGAGGCAAAAGTTGCCGAATGAGGGAAAAGCACGCAGGGCAAAACCGCGATCGCAAGGTCTTGAAGTGGCAACCCTCTGGAAGACGATATCTAGTTGCACGTTCTTGAAACCAGGGACTAATCCTTCGCCTGCCGTCATCATTCTCGCAAAGTGAGCCATTCATTTTTGTGCCTGCCAGACCAGATCGACCAGCTGCCGGTGGTTCAAATGGCTGCGGCTTCGAGTGCCTTCCTTTGGCGCGTGGACCGAAACGAGACCCGCGGCCG
Source organism: Nothophytophthora sp. Chile5 (assembly GCA_001712635.2). Classification (NCBI taxonomy): domain Eukaryota; phylum Oomycota; class Peronosporomycetes; order Peronosporales; family Peronosporaceae; genus Nothophytophthora; species Nothophytophthora sp. Chile5. Next base: position 9,861 of record MBAC02008715.1, read on the forward strand.
GCTACTGCGCACCTCGTGCGCCGTGGCGACGGGGCAGAGCGTGCTGCGCGAGCGCGCGTATGCCAACGTGGTGCTCGCGGCGAATAAAGCGGTGCTGTGCGCCGTGTGTCTTCGCACCGCCGATGCCGATCTGTGCTGTGATGACTGCTCCAAGGTGTTCTTCTGCAGTGAAGCGTGCCGCGACGCGCTGCAGGATGTGCACGAGAAAGAGTGCGAGGCGCTGGAAGACGTGGACCTCGCAGCCACCAAGACGAGCGTGGATGTGAACTTGCTGCGTCTGCTGATTCGCATCCTGGCGGCGCGATCGCTGGATGCAGAGGACGGGAAGCTGCATGCTGACGCGGATGGTGTGGTTCTGGCTAGCTACGCCAATGTGCGCGACCTCGTGCACGCATTGGATGCTCAGGGAGGCTCGTGGGTGACCCACGTTCGCGCTGGAGCCGCCAGGATCCTGAAGGATCTACCCCACGAGTGCCAGCTGCCTGTGGAGGAAATCCTCGTGATCGCTGCGCAGATCAACGAGAATGCGTACTCGCTGGACGCATTGGACGAGAAGCACCTAGTGGCTGCGGTCGGGTTGTTCCCGATCTGCGGCCTCATCAACCATAGCTGCCAGCCCAATTGCACGTGGTCGAACGGAGGCGACGGAATCATGGAAGTGCGAGCGCTGCGCGATCTGGAAGAGGGTGAAGAGATCACACTGAGCTACATTGACATCGACAAGGAGCGCAGTGAGCGTCGCAAAGAACTGCGCGAGACCAAACACTTCGACTGCGAGTGCGAACGGTGTGCGATTGCACTCGCCGAGTCCGTGGACAGGTTCTTGGAGGGTTTTCGTTGCCCCGAATGCTCCAAGAAGAAGACGGAGGGCAATAAGGCAATAGGCGAGTGTTTGCTTGCTCAAATGGAGGACAAGCTAGTGTGTCCGGACTGCCAACTAGACTTCCGGGTGGACGACGTGGCCGCGGCGGTTCTCACAGCAAGAGCTACACTGGCTAAGGCCAAGCGAAGCCTCGACCAGTTTCAATACGACAGCGTCGTGACCCAGCTTGCGGGACTTAACAAGGGCATCGAAGTGCGCGGGTTGCTGCTGCCTTTCCATCGCAGCCATGGCGTGGCCATTGCGGCGACTCGCGTGCTCTCCGACGCTCGCATCAAGCTGGGCAACGTCGTAGCTGCCTACGAGCTGCGCCAGCAATTGCTGAAGGCGCTGAAGCTCGTGTCCTGGCGCAACCACCTGCCGCTTGGACTCGCCCACTTCGACTATGCTGAAGCGCTGCGTCGCATGCTGATGCACCCGTCCACGCCGTTGCCTACACATCTGGACCGCGACGCGCTGCAACAGGAGATGCGTGCCTCCTACCAGGCGTTCAGCAACATCTGCGCCGTCTGCCTCGGCAAACCACACCCACTACGTCACCGTGCTCGCGCGGTGCTCAAGCTCTAAGCAGCTCCCGACGTGTCCTGGGCTCGGCGGCAAAAGTAAGAAGTAGCATGAGGCGCCAACATTGTCAACGACGCGGTAAAGGGACTTCCGCCATCTAACAAGCAAGCTCGAGGTAAATCTGGTGAAGTAACTACCCCCGCGTTGCTAGCAATGTGTAGCAGTACCGATTTGAGATTAGGAGGAGCGAGTTCGTGTGATCGCTCTCTGTCCAGACACAGGAACCCGTTCTTTCCTCACGCAGCTCTCGCTTACTCGAAGGAGTCTTTACGACTGCGGAGGTTCTCGAGCACGCTGACAGGGTCTGTGCCGCCCACAGCGCTGCGGATCGTCTCGTTGTGCACACGCAGGAATGGGTTGTACAGCATCTCTTCACGCAGGGAAGACGGCACGCTCGGCAGGTTCTTAGCGCGACGGATGCGCACCGACGCGATCTTCTCGCGCAGCGCCTGGTTGGACGGGTCCACGCTCAGCGCGAACCGCAGATTCGACAGCGTATACTCGTGGCCGCAGTACACTCGGGTGTCCTTGGGAAGCGTGAGGATGACCTCATACAGTGCTCGGTACATATCTTCGGCGCTTCCTTCGAAGAAGCGGCCGCAGCCGCCCACGAATAGCGTGTCGCCAGGGAACAGCAACGGCGGCGTCTCGGCGTCGCCCGTGATGACGTAGGCCACATGTGCCTTGGTGTGGCACGGGACACTCAGCACCTTCACCTTCACTGCGCCGAGCTTGAATTTGTCACCGCCATTCACTGGTCGATTGCGCGCAGGGATCTCCTCGTGCTCCGGACCGGCGATCATCACGTGCGGGTATTTCTCCGCCATCTCGAGATTGCCACCGGCGTGGTCCCTATCACCACGTTCAAGCACATGGAATCAGCACTGTAGATCCAGAAGTATCCAGTAATGATGGACACTGGTGACACGTACGCGTGCTTGTGCGTGGTCAGGACGCCAAGGAACTCGCGTTTGCGCGTGGTTTCCTCCTCTTGGAGAACCGGCAAGATCTTGCTGGGCTCCGCCGGGTCCACGGCGAACATGGTGTGGTTCGCCTCGTCCACTACCACGTAGCCTACGCGCACAGCATCGGCATTGAGACTAAGCATTCATCGTCCAATCGAGCAAATGGTGCAGCGTGCATGGGAGTTTGAGGGCAAAGACACGAACCATAATTGTCGGACAGCATGGGCACAATCCGGACGCGAAGACTCGGGTCGTTTAGATACTTTTTCTTCGGCTTGGAGGCGGCGTTGCTGCTCGCGCGCGAGCCACTCAGCCATACGGATGCATGTCGACGCGTGGGCGACAGAGGCGCCATGCAGAGCCGCGCGGGGCGACTCAGCGGCCGCCATGAACGGAGCAGCATCTCCATCTTCTTGGCGAAGTGTCGTCGTGATCAAGAGATCTGTCATCATATCATCCGGTATACCGGTCTTCGCCTCTCGGATCTTCAATTTGGAGCGTTTTATCCAATTGCAGAGTGATTTTGGACCGCCCCGTCATCTGATTTGTGATATATGCTTGCAGTCTCCGTTATCAAATCAACCAATCGTATGACCGCATTCAAGTTATCAACGTCGTTGATTGGATCAAACCCCTTCACTTCTGCTTCTGACTTAACCGGTTCTCAACCGGTACCCCCTCCCGTCTCCGGAATGCGTGTCGGCCGACTGTGAGGGGGCCAAAGCGACGAAGGAACCCGTCGAGAAGAAGCCCGAGGCGAGTGCCGTCCGCGCCTTCGCTGCTGTCTCTGGCCTCCGTGGGCTTGCACTCCGCAGCGATGGAGAGCTTCGGCACGGAGCTGAAGGAGACGCCGTACCCGTTGATCGCGGTGCTGGGCGCGCGCGAGCTGCAGGCGAAGGTGCTCCCCCATGTGCGCACGCTCAACGAAGAGTTCGTACCGAAGCTGCACTTCACGTCGTTGCCGCAGGAGCACCGCTTCCCGGCCAAGAAAGAGGTGCGGGAGAAGCACGGCACCTTCCCCAACCAGACGCAGCGCGACTTCGACGGCTACAAGATACAGGGTGTGCTCAAGGCGGGTTGGCTCAAGAAACATCACGAACTCCTACCCGCCGTCGTGTTGCTCTTCCACGAGTTCGACCCGCGCTGGACACTGCAGGACTGGGCAGGACGAGAGGCCGCTATCCGAGAGGAGATGGAGCAGCTCAAGCGCACACTGTCCGGTAGGTGGCGTTGGCTCAGCCCCGTCCTTTGGTCCGAAGTGTCGGTTGATCTGAAGAGTCTGACCGTTTGTTTGATTCTCTGTCTTGTGTGTATTTGAATGACTGCAGGACGCGAGTGTCGAGTGCTGCTGATTCTGATCCAGCAGATTGACGACGCAGGCGTGGCGCCTATGAACACGACTGAGGAGCGGCTGGCAACTCTGCGGAAGAAGCTGGAGACGGACGCCAAAGGGCTGGTGCTGCTGCGTTCGCGGGATCTTGTGCGCGGTTCTAGCGTGCTGGCGAAGCTCGAGTCTTCCGTGCGCAATATGGCGCTGGAGTACTACAAGGCGCAATCAAAGCGCGTCAAGCGCTACAAAAAGGTGCTGGCCAAAGGCACAGGCTTCCAGGCGCTCCACGCCCGACACAGCTTCAAGATCGCGCATTACTACGAGTTCCGACGCTATACTACCAAGGTACTGCAGCACTACGAGGCGTCCTATCGCGCTATTGTCTCCCTGCCGCTGCATGAGAGCGAGGCGGTGGACGGCATGGCGTATACGCAGATCATGACCATGGCCGAGTTCGTGAACTTTAAGCTCTGCTACCACCTGGTCTTCTCGTCCAACAACATCAAGGGCGCCGTGGACCAACTGCATCGCCACATTGGCGTGTATGGACGCGCTATTGTGGTGGCAGACCGCGCCTACGAGCATTGGGAGTGGGTTTCCAGGCAGTACCATGTGTTCGCGCAGTTGCTGGCCGAAGCCACGTCCATCCGTGGGTCGCTGCCAAGCACGGGACTAGACTCCGACGTGTATAAGGAGCCGTACCTGTACTACTCCATTGCAGCCAAGTACGCCATGTTTCGAAGGAAAGCGGCCGCCAAGCTGGGCCTCACGTCGGCGACGTCTGTCCCGACTGCCGCTACCAATGGTGAGGTCTTATCAGAGCGCGACTTCGTGATCGTGCCGTCCATTTTCGTTGGCGGGGATCCCGTGGTCTCGGAAGCGAACTCGCCGTCGGGAGATCCATCGGTTTCTGCGCTTGTGAAGTATCGACATGCGGTGGAACGAGCGGTGCCACACGCGAAGCACTCCATCCATCTGCTAGAGCACTCTATTCAGCATTTGTCCATGTATGTGGCCGACCGCAAAATACCGCGCAGTCGGTTGAAAAGTCGCTTGCTTGTCCACTTGGGGACCGAGCGGCTGGCGTCGGGCGAGTTCGATCGCTCTCGTGCCGAGCTGCAGAAGGCGAAGCTTATTTTCAGTGTCGAGAATTGCTGGGCGCAGACCACGCAGATCCTCAAGCAACTCCTGATCTGCACTTTCCGCCAGGGGGACGCGGCTGCTTATCTGGACTATTCGCTGCAGCTCTTATCTCCGATCGTGGAGGAGTTCGTGTCACCTAAGGAGCGTGGGCGCATTCAGGACTCGTTCTTGACCACGTGGAGAGACCCAGCAGCGTTGGGGGCGCCGTTTACGGCGAACTCGGCACTTGGCAGCGGTCACGAGCTGGCTCTCGACCGATCACGACCTGTGTTCGCTCTTGATGCACAGTTCGATCGGGCAAGTGCCTGCGTGAAGGAGGATGTGAGCCTGGAACTGGGCCTTCGATCGCATTTCCCGTCGCCGATCACGCTGTCGAAGATTGAGTTGGTGTTTAGCGACGAGCGGTACCTCACCGTGATCCAGCACCAAGAGGACGCAGAGCCTGGCTCGCTGACGTGGATCGACGGCAAATTCTTCGCGTCGCTCGCATTCACACACAAGGCACTGACTGAATTCCGGATCCCGTTGCGTGTATTAGACGGCCGACAGATGTTGCGCTTCCAAGAAGTGCGCTTCTACTTGGGGTCTGGAGAGCGGAGCACGGCCAAGGAACAGGCCGAAGTGGATGTCGCCCTCGATCGAACGGAGGAAGAGTTCTTGGTCTTCAGCTTGCTGGTCGAGCGCGCGTCTGTCGTCCAGCGGGAGACTCCGCAGCCGTATCTGTTGGATGGACGCGTCCCGGCCATGGGGAATGGCGCGGCATCTCCCAGCTTTTCTAGGAGGAAGTCCATGTTCTCGCTCGTGGAGACCTCGCGAGCTGGTAGCGTTGACGGGACGGAGCCCATTGAAGAGGATGGCGCGGTGCATTTGCGCGGCTCGTCGCTGATGATTCTGCAGCCTCGCGCGAAGGCCAAGCTGACGTTGCTGACGCAGCAGTCGCTCTTGACGGGTGATTTCCGCGAGCTGGCCTTCCAGTTGACTGCCAACGAAGATACACTGGAGAACGTGACCTTCCGTGTTGTGAGTGATCCGCCGCCCGCCTCGTCGTCACCGGACGATGCGTTCTTCTTCGTACACCATGAAGGAGTGCTGGTACCCGTGGCGTTGGATGCGACGCTGCAGCCGCGGGACGTGGTGCCATTACCGAGCAAGGAGCCGCACACGGAAGAGACGCTGCGTGTCACAGTGCGTTCGACGAGAGCGACGGCCGTGGCGCTGATGGTCTCGGTCGCGTACACGACGAAGGCTGGTGTGGCCGTGGGGTTCGACGAGCGCTTCGAGTTGAACTGTCAGAACCCGTTCGTCATTCAGAGTGGCTTTGTTCACGACTTCCTGAGCGGAGGTGACGTGGCTGGGGCCTCCCTGAACTCGAAGGGTTCGTGTGCATGTGTCGGGAAGACGGTGAATCTACAAGGAGACATCGTATGCACTTCGGCCGAGCCGCTGAATGTGGTTGCACTGGAGTTTGAACCGCTCGAGACCAATCTGGTAGACGACTTGGTCACGTCAGGCTTCGGTCCAGTGTCTACAGCACAGCACACTGGCGATGGCGATAGCTCCGACGCGTGCGCCACCTTCAACGACGGAGATACTCGCTGCTTCTATCTTCGGCTGGTGCCGAAGCTGCCAACCCCGTTTGCCACGCTGGGTCGGGTCAAAGTGCTTTGGCGACGACTGTCGCCTGTGGTCTCGAGCTCACCCGAAGGACTTGGGAACGACGTTGTGTCTACATGGCTGGAGGTGCCAACGGTCTCCTTCGTGGAGGCTCCGCTCACGTTCAGCATCCAGACGCCGCCGTTCGGAGTCGAAGGCTCCGTCGTGCATATGGACGTCCGCGTGAAGAACAACGAGGCGGTGTTTCACAGCTTGCGGCTCAAGCCGGTGGACGAAGAGGGCGCGTTCTTCATCTCGGGCCGCACGAACGCCACGGAAGAGCTTTTGCCTTATGACGAGCAGATCTTCCGACTGGGACTGATCCCCACAAAGACAGGTACGCCTCCGTTTTGGAGAAGCTGCAATGGTGAGGTGGGTGCGAACTCACCTGTTGTGGTTGTGGGTTGATCTGGTCTAGGCTACCTGCGGCTCCCGCGCTTAGAGATCGCGTCCGTGACGTACAACCTCTCGTTCACCAACGCGGATGAGCGCCAGGAGCTCTTCGTGCTGCCGAGAGAATGTCCCGAGTGGAAGTCGGCCGCGTAAGCTGTTGGTTGCGTTGTACCGTTCGAATTAGGAGGCGAATGGGCAACGAGGAATAGATGTGTGACCTCGAATCGGGGCAAATGGAGCGCGAAAGCCGATAAAGCGCTTGGATGAGTGGGTATGCGCGGAAAACAAGAGTTGCTACAGCTTTGGCGGACGATGGCTGAGGAATCGGTCATTGGTGGGAAAATGTACCCAAAGGGGCATGAGCTGCGGACGAATGGGTACCTTTTTAGTGACACGTTCTATCCCTCGCTTTAGTGTCGTTAGCTGGAAATTTTCGAGCGTCTGCTTCCCTCCCACAATACGTTGTGCAGAAAGTCATTCGTTCGTTCCGCAACGAACGACGCGACGACCAACAGTCACAGCGGCCAAATTGGGCTCAGGTCGTGCGGCGGAGAGCGGTCGCGCATGAGTCTGTGGTGCTTCTGTCTGTCGCGGCGGCGCAGCGACCAGGCGCGGACGCGCATGCTCTTCCAGGAGCAGTTCGAGCGGATCAAGGGCGTGTACCCGGGCACGAGCTACATGTGTTTGTTGGACGGCGAGAGCGGCGGCATGATGTGCGTAACTGTCTCCACGATGATATACCAGCTCCGGGACGCGGAGGAAGCCGGAACGGGGTGTTGAATCTCGTCATGTGTGCGTTTTGCTGCGATGCAGAGCCCAGTCGGAGGCCTTGGAGGTGAATACGGACGAGTTCACGCGCACCATCATCAACCTGAAGGACGCCGCCTTGCAGTTCGGTGCGTTTGTTGCGGGAAGGGCATGTAGGGATGTTGGCTTCTGGTGGCTGAGGCGTGCGATGTCTTGCATTCTGTAGCTGCGACTTTGAATCAAATTGACCCGCAAGTGGTGCACGTGAGGGGAGCGCAGCGCATGTTCTCTTGCTACGGGTCAGCGCACATGGTACGTCTGTCTATTTATCTTTGCCCTTTGCACCATCGGAAGAAGGGCCCACGTCGACGACGCTAATGGTTGGTTGGGTTGCATTCTTCGGTAGATCCTTGCTTTCTATAGTGAGATGCCCGGCGTGGATCTGGAGCTGTTCGACTGCTTCGAGGCAGACAAGGGCATCGAGCCGATCACTGCGGAGCTGCGTCGCATTGTCGATGCGAATCAGGTCAATCTCCGACGAAACCGCTCATAAGGGGCGCGACCGTCGACTCGCATGGTCTACAACACGAGCAAACCAAGTATAGAGGTGTGCGGTTGTGTGCACTCCTGCAACAGCGTGATCTCTCGCGAACGGGACGAGCGCAAGCTGCGTAGACGTAGCTGTACTGGGAAAAACAACCGTGATGAAATATATTTAAATGGGGAAAGCCAGCATGCTCTTCCCCTCCCGCTCTCCGCTCTGCTCGTTCTGCGTCGGTCGGCCGGTCGGTGGCCAGGCCTCCAGTCTAAAATCGTTCATTCATTCTACTTGCTACATTGCGCATCTTGTTGTACACCTTGCCGGGCGGCGCGCCCATGATAAGAGAGCAGATGGCGTCGCGCGCGAGCTTGATGTTGGCGAACGAGCCCAGGATGTGGATCTTCTGGTCGGCCAGCACGATGCGCGTGCGCGTGGCGTTCTCCACGGCGTACTTGGTCTTGCCGTCCTGGCCAGCCACGCGGCCGATGGCGCGACTCAAGTGGTCGCCCTTCAGCATCTTCACGTCGTTCACCTCGAACGTGTCGATGAACAGATCCTCCAGTCGCAGCAGCGCCACGGCGTCCTGCACCTCGAAGCCCATCATGTAGGCCTGCACAAAGTCGGCCGCCTTCTGCAGCGCGCCGGCGTCCACCGTGCGTGGCGAGTTCTTCAGCTCGATGCAGCGCGTCTTCGTGTTCATGCGGATCTGCAGCTGCAAGTGCTCCACGATGGGCTTCATGATGTTGGGCCAGTCATTCTTCAGCGGCGTGTAGCGGTGCGCCGGCACCCGCACGCGGCGGAAGTCGTTCTTGCCGCCCGATTGCTGCTGCGCGCTAAGCGCCGGGAAGTTGGGGATCCCCGCAGACTCGTCGCCCTCCTCCACGTCCATCTGCATCTCCGAGTCCTGCGCCTGCTGCGCGATTGCCTGCGCGTTGATCACCAGGTCCTGGCCGGCCATCGAGTCCACGTCCATGGCTGCTGGTAAGATGGGTAGAAGGCGGCGCTGCGCTGCGGTCGGTCGGTCGATCGGTCGATCGGTGGTCGCGATAAGCGAGGTGGCGACTGACTGCTCTGATCGAATGGAAGTGGCGATGTCAATGCGAAGAGCTCCAGAATTGACTGGAGTCCCGTTCTTCTGCGTTTCCATTGGTTGAAAAGACGGCGCTAAACGTCAACCGTCGAAATTGTTATTTTGGACAAGGGTTACGTTTGGGAGAGATGGGTGGGATACACAGGTCGGGTCTCAACCAAGCAGTCTGAAACCCGACCCGCTTAATTCAGATCGAACGAAGCGCACCCCCCCCAAAATGGCTACACTTTCAACGATTCATGGACCAAATCAACTTGTGCGTTCACCTGGCATGCTTGCGCATTATTTGTATACTCATTGGGCTTTGAGCCGTTCCTTCGCGCGGTAAAATAGCAGAACCGCGGCTGGAGACAGCCAGCCACTAAGCCACATGACGACGGCCCACATCGGTCTGTGCACAAACAGCACGACATTGCCAATGTCAGTGAACAGCCAAACAGCATGGGAGTATACATGCACTCGACCAGCTGCGCACCTGTATACGATCCAGTTGGCACCGACAACGGAGAAGGTGAGTGCGACACCGAGGCTGCTCGCCAGCAAATGCTGCTGCGCGCCAGCTAAAAGCGGCCCGAAGCGCTGGACAAGAGGCGCGCGCAGCACCAGGAAGCCGATGAAGCCCAGCACGCTCGCGAACAGTCGGAAGAACCGGTTCTTGCGCATCTGCACGACCACAACGAGGTCAAGAAAGTTAGCATCACGTTGGCAATGCTCCTCCCCCCCTCAAGTCGAGCGTGCGACGTACCTCTGTTTGTGTTTTCTTGTCGAAGAGCTCGTCAGCCGTGAGGATCCCGTCCTCCAACAGGAACAGCGACTCACCCGCCGTACTAGCAAACGGCACCAAGCGTTTGCCCCCTTGCTGTTGTACAGCACACACCGAAACCGGGTAGTTGGGTGTCACTTCAAAGAAGACGCGGAGATCACCGAGAACAGGTTCGCGAGGCTCGTTGCGAAGATACAGGTAGTTTTCCTCCACGGTGACGTTCCGCAGTGCGCTTGCTGCCTCCCAACCCTCGCCTTGGCGTTGGTTCAGTACGTTGGCCATCACACGACGGGTCGCTACATCCAGACTCACCCGATCCTTCCGCTGAATCTGATCCACCAGCTCGTCAGGCAGTGGGAAGGCGCCCACGACCAGATCCGCTGCCTTCACGACCAGCGAAGTGTAGACCCAGGCCTCTTCCGGCGGGTTCCAGTAGCTCATATCGTTGAATGCACTGCTGTCAATGACTTCACTTCGCCAACGCAGATCGTACATGTAAATACGCTCGCGGTCGTCATCCATCCGACGGTCCTCGTCCTCCGGAGTGCTGCTGGTCGAGGTGTGGGAGCTCTCCACCCACTGCAGCATCTCCACTCGTCGGTGCAGTTTCACGCCCTTCACGGCGATGCCGAACACGGGATCCAACACGAACGGACTCAGGCGCAAGTGCAAGTCACTCTGGTCGGTCTCTGGACGTCCCCCGGCCTTTGCATGGGCCGGGGAGGGCAAGGCCGCCGTGGTCGTGATGAGCCCGGAGAAGTGCACGAGTGCGCCGTCATTGCGCTCCAAAGCCACCGGCTGCGACAGAGACACCACCACGGACCTCCCTTCCTCGAAGCTCTTGACGTCGCGCACCAGACGAGACTCGTACACGCACGTCGTGAGCACGGAGGCGAGCAGTAGCAAGCCGCCGATCGTCTTCTCCTTCGTCATCATTTTACTTGCAAACAAATAGAGAATAAGGAGTAGTGCATTAAACGGAGATAATAGATTTAGCAACGTAATGCAGCACTATTCAGCATAGTAACTGCAGTAAAGTGATCTAGCGGGAGGTCAGCTTCAACATGGGCTCGCGAAAGGTCGGGAGGAATCCGCTGACTCTGTTGGCCCCACTTGGCGAGATTTCGGGTAGGAAGACGGAGAAGCAGCTCGGGATGACGACGATGGCGTCTCCACTTTCAGCCACCGCTGTGATGCCAGGTGCGTGGCGGTGCTAAGGTGGCAGTCTTTCGCATCACTACTCACATGGAGAACGCGCAGTGTGGCAGACTCCGTTCGTAGAAGTGATCAAGTTCGGTCTGACGCACCGCAACGTCGGGTGCCACACTCAAGGCGACGTGGAGCAGGCGCAAGACCCGCTTCTCCACAAGAACGTCTTCCGGATTCGAGGCACCATTGCCGCCACCAACTACCTCCGGGTCCCGAGGTAGTACGAGGTCGTTTGGCCTTCCAGATTCGGTTGCTTCGCCCTCTGACATGACGGTGCTCTGACTGACTGGGCGGTTGTATCAGGGATGCCACCAAGGGGACGCACGGTCTGGGGCTTACCGGACGATACGTATACATCCAGTTGCGGCGCATTCGAGAGCTGCCGGCGACCATCCACCTCGACTTCGTCACCAACAAGAAGACGGTCTTGCGGTTCACACTGAGCTCCCTTTACCAGACGCTCCGGAGCACTGGCACAGTGTTGAGAGTCCCGCTGAGGTACGGGTCGTGGCGGCGGGTTATGGCTTCCAATGGGAGAACGTGCGTGCGACTCACTCATTGCTTTGTTGTAGCTTGGACGCGCGGTGGACCGTGGTCGTCGTGGATATGGTGCGCTTGCTGGAGCTCCATTCGTTCAACCAGTACTCAAGAGACAGCTTCCGCCACCTCAAGGTCAGATGCAGACTGCAATGGTGTCTTCTCTGAGCCATCAGCACTTGAGGTCTGAGTGTGCACTCTGTTTGTGGTGTGGTGTGTACTAGACCATCACGTTGTGTGCGTCCATGAACGTGCGGAATTTCTTCGTCTCCCCCACGCTCTACTCCCCAGAGGTAGGTTGGGCCCCTTTTCGACAGTGCCAAGCACTCTCAACCTCCCACATGGGCTCTAATGAATGTGTTTGGGTCGATCGTCTGCCTCCAGACTTTGCCGAGTGGCCTCCGTTTTCCAGGAGCATTCGACGACCAGTACAACTGGTGCATGCTTCCTTCTCAACTCAAGTCGTCGCAAGCCAACTATCGCCGTGTGGATCCAGTCAAGCAGGAAGCGCTGCGCATTGCCTCGACACCCCAATCGGCGAGTCAAGTACGTCGTGGATCCCTTGAGAGCAAGCGCGCGGTCCAGGAAGAAGTGGTGCAGTCCCCGCACGAAGGCCAAGTCTTCGTGAAGAGCTCTCCTGACACAAGAGACTCGAACCTCCGACGCGATAGGAACGAGATCCTGAGCAAGGTACGTTGATGCAAGAGTCGAACCCCCGCCAGTGATGCAATGTACGAGGTCTTGACGTTGCGGTTCCCCCTATAGGCCGATCAAATCCTCCGCGATGCCGGCATTTTCGACCTCCAAACGGACGAACCCAGCAACCAGGAGGCTGAGCTACGGGTTTCCAGCACTCCAACGGTGATGAGGTCTGTGATGATGGCGAAAACGAAACAGAAGACGCGAATCGTGGCTTCTTCCACTCGAGAGGAGTGGCCCGATCCGATCCTGGAGCTGGAGCGGATCATCGGCTTCTCGAACGACTTCCCACGCATGTTGCTCTGGCTTCCGGATGGCTCGGCTTGCGTCTACTCGAGCTCCTCGACCATCATCATCCGCGAGTTCTTGGACGGAAACGCAGCAGATCGACAGCTGACTCGCAGCCCCAGCAACAGTGATGAGGCCGCGAAAGGCTCAGTGGAGACCACAGGCACCCAACCGCCTGCGGCGCGAGAGTATTTCTTGCATGGCCACTCAGCTGCAGTCTGCTCTATTGCACTCACGGGTGACGGTAGTCTGCTTGTCTCGGCCGAAACGACGACAGAGACTACAGCTAGTGGCCTCCGCGTCTGGGATCTGGCGAGTCACGAGTGCCTCACGGTCGTGAAGGCTCAAGCCAAGGGAGTCCACGCGCTCTGCTTCTCGACTCCGACCAAACGACGTCTTCTCCTCTGTGCGGTGGGCCACGACGAGTGCTTCAGGACGCAGATCTTCGTCTGGGATTGCTCGAATTTGCAGTACGGAACGCAGACAACGGGAGGCCCAGCCATCAGCCTCCTGGCTCGACAGACGTCCGACTTCCCCGTCACTCGCGTAGCTTTCTCTCCTTATGAACAGCAAGACCAGTACCATCTCGTGACCTGCGGACGCGAGAACATCCGCTATTGGCGTGTGAACCCGAGCACAGGCCACCTCACTGGATGCCCTGTGATCCTCAATGAGTACTCCCGCGGAACTGTGTTCACTGACATCGGCTTCGACACCATGTTCGAGGCGTTCCCGTCCAATATCCGTCGCGTGCGGCCACTGTACGTGACTTCCAGTCTTGGTACACTACTGGTGGTCGACTACGACACGAGGCAAGTGCTGTGTGTCTACCAGCTACACGACGCCAGTATCAACTGTCTATCGGTGAACGAAGGCTTCTGTGTGACTGGCTCGGACGACGGCTTCCTCCGTGTCTGGCCGCTGGACTTCACCGACTTCTTCCTCGAGGCGCAGCATGAAGCCGGCGTGAGCTCCGTTGACGTGTCGGCTGACGGCATGAAGGTGTTAGTGGGTAGTCGCAACAGTGCCATCGGCGTGTTGGACATCTCGGACCAACGATACGCCACCGTCTTACGGTCTCACACACAAGAGATCGTGGCGATGGCGCCAGCTTCGTGGCATTCTCCGCTGACCTCCTTCGTTATCAACGACGCTGTTGGAGGTAGAGATGGCAGTGTTCAGAGCGAACTCGTTACGGCCTCGAGTGACGGCACACTGCGTGTCTGGGACGCCCCATCAGGCCAGCAACTCTACGAGTTCGATGCCCAGCAAGACCACGTGACAAGCGTGGCTGCTTCACCCTCAGACAATGGCATCGTGGCTGTCGGCTTCGCCTCAGGCTGCACACGGATCTTCGACATCCATCGCGCAGGAGCGAATAGCGAGGCCTCGTCCAGCGTCCTGCGAGAGTTCCAGCAGCACCAGAGCTGCATTCGCCACCTCGCCTTCGACGTGGACGGCCAGTGTCTTTATACTTCTGGCGCCGGGAAGCAACTGTGTCTGTACGACGCCAGACAGCAAGACTATACGCCGCTAAAGATGCTGCTGGTGGACTTCGATCCGTTGGGCGGCAGCTTCGTACTCAGCAACGACAAGAAATGGCTGGCGGTGATCAGTGGCGATCGTCAGGGCGTCGTCCTGTTGGATCCGCGCTCTCTGCGTGTGATCTCCACAGTCCGGCCGCCCAGGCAGTCGAGCAGCTCCTCCACTGCCCAAGAGGACACACTGAAGCTCGTGCAGCTGTCCAGCAACGCGACGGAGCTGCTGGCACTGTCGACGAACGATCGACTGCATATCTTCTCGCTGACGACATTGGCGTTCGTGCAGTCCATTCCGTTATTGGGTCAGCGTGGCATCACGGCTTTGACGACGAGCTCAAACGCCAAGTACATGGCCACGGGCGGCGCTGATGGATCGTTGTGTGTGTGGAACTGGGATACCAAAGGACGGAGCGGGCGTATGCATCAATCGTTCATCGGACATTCTGGGAAAGTGAGCGCACTGGCCTTCACGGGGGACGGCAAGCATGTGGTCGCCACGGGGGAGTCCAGCGCCATCTGCGTCTGGCGGTTCCACGGGGACCGGTCGCCTGCTTCGCCGCGAGCGCTCCAAGCTCTGGTAGATGGCAAGCAGCAACAAGAAGACGGCGAGAATGCAGCCTTTGCACGTCGAAACGCTGGGGATGAGGAGGTGGCTCGGTGCTTGGACGGCAATGGTGCAGCCAAGCCGCCGCTGTATGGTTTCAGACGTGTGGGACCCGGAGAGCTGTCGCCTTCGCTGCATGTCCCCGTGCCATCGACAAAACCAAGCTTCCGTCTGAGTCTTGAAATGGATGCACTCACATTGGACGAGGTGAATGGGAGAGCACGAAGTGGCGCTCCGAGCCTGAGCGTCAGTAGTGTGGCGAGCCAAGACGGCGAGGACGTCCCCATTGTGCCTGTGACTGCGGCTGCTGATGTTCAAGGCCGTCTTGAACTCTCCAGTGCGATGGGTGGCTTCGATCCGTCGCTCTTCGCGTGGTCTCACGAGACAGGCAAGCTGCTGTACGCTAGAAGATCCGTCTTGGTCCAAGAGGACCTTGCCACAGGACGCCAGGCCTTCTGCGACGACCACGCTTGCGATGGACCGGAGGCAGGCCGTTCCGCCGTGGGAATCGCGTTGCTTCGACTGTCGCCGAGCGGGGATCGCGTTGCCACGGTCTCTTCTCGCTTCGACTTCGTGTCGATTCGATCGCTCTCTCGCAGTGACGACCATGCAATGCCCAGCAACACGGACGGCGATGATCAGCGCTTGATCGCTCTTCTTCCAGCCACTCAAGCTGTCACAGCGCTGGGGTTTGCACGGTCTCCAAGCCAGCGGCAGATTGACAAAGACTCAGCCAGTGATCTCCTCTGCGTGGCGTGCACTATCGAAAGCCATCAGCAGCAGCAACAGCAACAGCACATCGTCCTTCTTGTCAGTATTGCGACCAGTTCGATCGTTTGGTCCAGCATGGACCTCAACGGATGGCACGCTCCGCCTATTCGACAGCTCGCCGCGCTGTCAGACTCTCGGTTTGTGCTGTTCTCGGCCGAACAGAGTTGCATCAGTGTGCTTGACATCCACCCAGTCACATCAACCGTTGAGATCCATCCGCTGATCAACGCGTTCCCGAGCCAAGTGCAGCTGGTGAGTCTCTGCAACGAAGCAAGCAGCGTCGACCGGCTTCGATTTCTCGTGGGCGTCGACAGGGATAGGTACTGCTACTTCTACGACCTCCAGCAAGCCGCGTTCCTTGCAACCACGCGGTTGTCACTGCTGCCAGCGAAGAAGAAGGCTGGCGACCTGGCGAACAAGAAGAAGGAGAGCAAGAGCACGAGCTCACCCATTGAGTTCATGGCGTGGATGTCGACAATAGCCGGCAAGTCGCGGCTGGTCACGGGATCCAGAGCAGACAACGCGCTATGCGTGTATACACTACCCACACATCCTTCAGCTCGAACGCAAGTGGACTGGCAGCGTGTGGCTCGAGGGGGACTGTCACTCTCCTACTCAATCGCCCTCGACGGCGGCAGCCTGCGCAGCCTCTCGGTGGACCCAGTTCGAGCCGTTGGCCTTGCAGTGACCGACGACAGCACCGTCGCGCTTGTATGCTTCGACTCCCCGACGAGCACCAAGACGGTGAAGAAGACGTTGGAAGACACGAGGCCGTTCGCGGCTCCGCAGACATCCTGGATTCCGCAGACGTCCTGGGCTCTTGAGGGAGCGGTGCTGCTCTCTACCTCATCAACCGATAGCGCCATTCGCGTCTGGCTGCCGGAACTCGGGCGTGAAGTAGCCAACTTCCTCGTCGCTTCGACGAGTTGCACGTGCTTTGCGGTGAACCCGTTCCCATCGCCTGAGGGCATGACGCAGTCGATGGTCTTGGCAGGGTACAGCGACGGCTCGTTGCGTGTCTTCGACCTGCGCGAGATGCGGCTGCTGGCTCGGTTCGAGCTCGCGTCTGCTCCACTCAAGACTGCGCGGTACGGAGGCGGCTCGTTCGACCGGATCGAGTTTGTGGGCGCGTTCACCGCGCTCGTAGTTACAAGCGAGCATCGCGTGTTGCTTGTGGACGTCTCGAACGCCTTGGAGCCGCCGGGAGAGGAGACGTCAGCCTCACAGACAAGCGGTTCTCACCAGAAGACAGCGATACGTACCAAAGCCAGCGGATCAAGCAAGAGGAAGCCGCAGCCAAAGGCAAGGAAGACCCAGAGCGGTGGCCGCGAGGTGGTGTATCGAGAGCTCTCGCTACTGCCATCAAGCAACAGTCGAAGGAAACGCATTGCCGGTCGAGTGGGGATCGAGACGGACGGTCAACTGCAAGTGGAAGTGGGTGCCATCGCTGTGATGGCAGCTAGCAAAGTGGACATTCACCCGTTCCTCATTGTGGTCAAATACTCTGGGTCCCCGAAGCTTGGGGTTGGTGAATGCGCGGTCAAAGTCTTTGCCGAGAGAACGATGGCAGTGCTTGGCGAGGACGATGTGGTGCCTAGCGACGAGTGGAGTTTGGGGCTTCGAACCGAACTCCATCAAGCCCCGGCAGTGTTCACTGCCTCCTCAACCTTAGAGACCGTGAGTGTGTTGTATCCTTGTCGTTTGCAACCACTCCAAGACGAAGCAGCAGCAGACCGGTGGTGGTGGGGGCTGGAGATCCGCGACTGTGGGCTGGGACGCGTGACCCAATGTCTGGTCTTTGACGTCTCCAGCTTCTATCTGGAGCGGCCCGTGATGCTCCTCCGTTCGAGTGCAGCCGAAGCAGAGGAAGCTGTTCTCCTGGTGGACGGAGAAGGTCGCATGGCCGTCTTGGACTGCACGCACCATCGTCTGCTGTCGGTCGATACCCGATCAGCAAGAACGTTGGGTCTGCAGCCAATGCCACGCACTGGGTTGACGAGTCGGAGCAGTAACGACATGAAGCTGGTGCTCTCGTCGTCGCCATCGCCTGGAAGGCACGAAGAAACGGCACAACTGGCAGTGGGTGCCATCACCTTTCGCGAAAACGTGGCAAGGTCTTACTGACTCCAGCGTTTCGAGAGAACGAAGACAACGTAAAGGGAGAGAAAACGGCAGCAACACTGGCCAGTAGAGCAATAGGAACTCTCTTGATTAACACAGCAAACGAGGTTCTTCTTGGCAAGTCGACCTTCCGTCCACCCTACGAGCTTATTCAGTGATCTCGCCGCAGTCCTCGATGACGACCGGCACACTACAACACACCGAGCAATCCCACAAGAAGAGCAACAAGACGTCAGTAAGCACAACATACCTAGCAAACACAGAGACAGACAGACAGACGGTCGCCTTCGTACCGCGTGGCGCCCGAGGAGCTGCCCTCCGCCTCCATGGCCTTGAGCACGTCGGCGCCCTCGGTCATGTGGCCGAAGACGACGTGCGCCTGGTCCAGCCACGGACAGTCCACCGTGGTCAGGAAGAACTGCGAGCCGTTGGTGTTGGGGCCAGCGTTGGCCATGGACAGCACGCCCACGCCCTCGTGCTTCAGCGCGAACTTCTCGTCCGCGAACTTGGCGCCGTAGATGCTCTCGCCGCCCGTGCCGTTGCCGCGCGTGAAGTCGCCGCCCTGGCACATGAAGTTGGGGATGATGCGGTGGAAGCCCGAGCCCTTGTAGTGCAGCGGCTTGCCCGACTGGCCCACGCCGGCCTCGCCCGTGCACAGCTGCCGGAAGTTCTCGGCCGTCTTGGGCACCACGTCGGCGCGCAGCTCGAATACAAGGCGGCCGCTCGGCGCGCCGCCGATGGAGATGTCGAAGAACACGCTCGGGTTCTTGGCCGCCGTGCTGAACAGGCACGACAGGGACGGAGCCAGCTGCTTGCGCGCAGCGACGGCGGCGGGGCCGCGCACAGACAGCATCTTCATGAGCATCGTGGCGTTTGGTTGATTGGCTTGATTGGAAAGGGCTTGATCGGATCCGAGGGCTCTCTAAAGTGATCAGTGGACGGACGGAGGTGCGCCACAGGTTCCACACGCCTTTATACCTTATACCTTATATATGTTTGTAATGCAACATGGAAGATTTATACGTGCATGGATGGGAAGCAAAATACTATCTAGGAGGTCCCATGTGTAAACGGGTACAAAATTCATTCAACTCAATACTTTCCGCTTTTTTCAGCGCGTTTTTCGTGGATTTTGCGTTTTCGATAATGCCATGCAGTGGTATGGACGTGTCTACGAAAGTGACAGTATTGCTC
>MBAC02008716.1:0-15398 GCA_001712635.2 Nothophytophthora sp. Chile5
CGTACCACGCTAAGACGCGGTCGAACACCACTTTGCCCGCCGATTCCAGTGCGCAGGACTGCACGGTCGTCTCCGGGTCGACGCAGAGCGGGAGCACGCCGAGATTCCACAGCTTCTGAGCCTCCTCATCCTGCGGGAACTTGAGCAGAATCGCCGACAACGACTTGATGGCCTGCACGCGCACAACCACCGACGAGTCCGTGCAACGTGCGTGGATATCAAACAGATCTTTCCTCGCGGACGCGTGAATTGACTCGCCCGGGTGTGCCGTCAAGAGCGCCTCGAGCGCATGAACTGCAGCCCGACGCACGTACGTCTTCTCGTCAGCCAGTCGCTCGCGGAAGAGCTCAATCAGCCGCTGCATCAGCGGCGTTTCTTCGAGCGTCTTGTGCCCTTCCGCGTCAATGGACGGTTCATACAGCAGCTTCTGCAGCGAAAGTGCGATGACTTCCGACCCGCCCTCACCGGTCATCGGCTCGTCTTCGTCCTCGTCATCACTATCGGGCCCTTGCTTGTGCGGATCCGACATCTTGGACAAGCCAAGCGTCAGCATAGCTGAGATCCCTGCGATAGCCTTCGAGCGAACTTGGGACATCTTGTCCCTCGCCCGGTCGATCAGCACCTCTAGCAATGGACCCACACCCGAGTACACGACCAACGCTCGCGGCAGCTCGTCCTCCTTCACCTTCCAGAACCCAGCTTCCAGCACGAAGCGGCTGATGAGCTCCACTGCAAACTGACGGTACTTGAGCTTGGCGTTGCGCGAGTAGCTGGCGAGGAACCGCGCGAACCGCACACGCTCTTCGTCGCGGAAGTCGCCCACCTTTTCTTCTGTTTCGTCCACTTCGCCTTGCCGTCCGTCCATAGCGTTCGAGAAGACGTAGGCGAGCACTCGCTGCCGCTCATCCGCAAGACCTGGAGCCTGCAGACAGATGTTCTGCAGCATTCCCAGCCTCATCAACGAATTTTCACGACGTGCGTTCTCCTCCGTGTCGTCCTCGCCCATGGCTTTGGCCGCAAGCAGCTGGACACGAGCGATCACGTCGATGGCGAGTTTGTGGAAACGCAGCGACGAGCGATTCTCCTTGGCCACCATCTCCTGATACGTGACGCCTGGGATGTAGCAGTGGATGATCACACGCGCGATCTGCAGAGTGTCTCCGTGCGTCCCGCTCACCAGCGCTTCCAGCAATTCCAGCGTCTTCTTGGTCATAGCCGACGCTGTGCCTTCGTTATCCGGCGCCACTGCCGTCTGCAAAGCCACTGCCGCTTCGATGGTCGGCACGATGGACTCTTTACTCGAAGACAGCGAGAAATTGCCCACGAAAGTCACCAACATGTCGAGCAACTCGAGGCCGTACTGCGTCAGTCTCTGGCTTGAGGCCTCGTCCTCGTCCTCGCTCTCGTCCTCGTCGCTGTGTTGTTTCTTCCGTGCCGCGCCACGTCTCGAAGACCTACCGCGTCGACCCTGCTTCTTCGCTGGCGCTGCTGTCGAGCTGTTGCCCGCTGGATCCTTGCTGGCCATGAGGACCACCCACTTCTTGAGGATATCCAGCACTTGACGGTAGACGTAAGGCATGAACAGTCCATAGGCCGACCCACCGGGCAGCTGGAGCCACGCGAGATACACCTTGGCGGCCACCAGAGCGTTCAACAGCGCCTGGCGCTTCTCCGACTCGCCTAGATTCGCGTACACGTCGCGTACATTTAACACGGACTGCAGCAACGTGAAGAACGAGCGGTACACGGCGGCGGTGTTCTCCTGTTCTTCGTCGCCCACAACTGCGGCGATAGCGTCCTGTGACGCGAGGAACGTCCACAGATGCGCCACCTGCTCGTCCGCCTCCGCGTCGCCCTCTCTGTTGGCTGCCGCCGCCTGTCGACGCAGGTACTTCGCGAACACGCGGTCCACAGCGCGCAGTTGGCGCCGACTCGCGTTCTCCACGAACTCCTCGCGCAGCGCAGCGGTGCCGCCCGTGTCGAACAGCGACGTGACGGCGCTGTCGGGAACGCCGCCCAGCGCCAGCGGCCGCAGCGCGCGCACCAGCTCCTTCTCCAGTTCCATCGGAGCTTCCGGCCTTGCAAGTTCAGGTTTGCTGCGGAAAAGCTCCCGCGCCAAAAACAAATTCAAATTGGAGGAAAGGAGCTGTATTAAGGTCGAGAAGGGTACGATCTTAGATTCGATATGTTCACTAGATTCGTGAAACCCACCGAATTGACTACAGCACAGAATGGATTCATCTCCTCAAGCCAGCACAACACACGACGCTCCTCGACGTCGGGTTCCCGCTTGCTCCTGAGATCTACTAGTATATAGCTTGAGTGCATCCACATACATCCACATTAAACATCCAATGCAGCTTCCCTTCTTCTTCTCCATTCCCCATGGAAGGTGTCGCATTCCGACAAACAGAAGCTAAACGGAGCCATATCAAATCCAGGAGTGCAATCATTGGGTACAGCAACTGATTCTATTTATTGTCGCATTCTGATTGGCTCTCGGAGGATCTGAGAACAACGAACTTTTTCCAAAACCTCCGATGGGGTCAGTCAGCTCGGCGCTGGCTCACAATCCGTCTCGCGCTCGCGGAAGGGGAAGGAAGCAAGGCAGCCGAGCAGCAGAGCTTCGCTTGAACACCGCGACGATGGGCTGCGCGTCGAGCAGTGCGGCGATGATGTCTCGCCAGAAAGGCTCGTTCCACCCCATCCCAGATCGCTACAACTCCGTCGGTACGCTGCCTCCCCCGTCACCTGACGAGCCCTGCCGACTGTCCGGCTTCCGTTGCGGTGCATCTGATCTGCTTCGTTGTGCTGTGAACTGTTCTGGTGTCGTAGACGACGTGCAGCACGCTTTAAGGTGCGCTAGAGCTCGATTTGAGTCCGCGCTTGGCAGCATCTTGTGTTGATTGACGGATTGGTTTCGTGGGCTCACGTGCTACAGGAAAGTGGGGCTACACTCTTCGGATCTGATCATCGGGGTAAGACTGCTTTCTCCTAGCAAGCTTGATCCATTTACAAGCGCTTGCTGCTGTTCTTCCATACCTCTGACGCTGCATGCCTGTTAAACTGCTGCAGGTTGACTTCACCGAATCGAATTTGGTAACCAACGCGATGCGATGACGCTGGCAACGTGACGACCTGCCGCCACATCGTTGCAGACTCGCCGTCCTAGCTGACCAACTGATCGTTTGCGGTACCGGTATTTGACATTGCAGTGGCGAGGACAGCAAACGTTTGCTGGACGTTCGCTGCACTACATTGATCGCTCCGGCGCGGTGCGGAATCCGTACCAGGTAACGATACTGGGAGCCGTTGATATACGCCCAATTGCCGTGGTGTGTCTGCTAACTGCCGGGTGTGTATAACAGAACGTGATCTCAGCGATCGGGCGTGTGTTTGAGCTGTTCGACGACGACTACGTGATCCCAGCCTTCGGTTTCGGTGGAAACCGGTCGAAAGCTGTGGCAGAGCGGTGCTTCCCGTTCGTGGAAGGCCGCGGATGTGAAGAATTCGACGAGATTCTGCAGCGCTACCATGAAATCGCGTCCACGATGGAGCTCAGCGCACCCGCCAGCTTCGCGCCAGTGATCCGTGAGGCCATTGAGATCGTGAAGAAGGACCGGTGCTACCACATCCTGATCATCATTGCGAATGGGCACATTGACGAACCCGCCATGACCCGAGACGCCATCGTGGAGGCCTCCAATTATCCAATCTGTACGTGTATTGCGCTTGATGTGCGGGTTTTGTTCGTTGTTCTCACCTTTACGAGTCCATTTCTTATTTGTGTAGCTATCGTTATGATTGGCGTCGGTGACGGTCCGTGGGACTTGATGAAGGAATTCGACGACCAACTCCCAGCACGTCGCTTCGACAACTTCCAGTTCGTGAACTACAACACCATCCCGAACGGCATGCGCAACAACCCAGACGGAGGCTTTGCCATGCAGGCGCTCATGGAGATCCCAGGTAGGTAGTCTCTTTGGGCGAAGGAGATGTCGCTCGTTTCTTGTGCTGGGTGTGACTTGCAACCTCCTTGACGCCAATCACTGCGCACTTGTGTACCACAGAGCAATACAACCGAATCAAGGAGCTCAAGATGCTCAAGAAGTAATGCTATGGCGACAAGAATCCGTGGTTCACTCGGCAGTCGACCAATTCAAAACGCAGACAGTTCACCTACCATAGGACGCCTTTCACAGCGCTAATTGTACAATACGCCTGCGTTTCGGGAGGAAAGGGCCACCGTTCGTGTTTAGTCTTGGTTTTCGAAGTCGCCTGGAAGGACTGGGCCTCTCGACGTCCAGCGATTCTGCACCGCCGGAGTCGACGCTGTCGTGATCGCCGTCAACAACCAAGCTTACTACGGTTGCTGTCTGTGTTGCGACACGCTTCCGAGAAGCGTCTCCCTTCTGCTCCTCTGTGTTAGGAATGTGCTGAGGGATTTCAGCCAGTGCGTCGAGCCTGCGGTACCTGGTGGCAGCAAGAGCGGCGGTGATGCTCGCCCAGTCCGTCAACAAACAAGATTACAAATTCGGCTTTTGTTGGCGATGTGATGGGCCAGCGACTGTGACGTTGGCGCTTCGGGACGGGACGGCGGTCTCCAACGCACTGGCACTCGAGCTGCTGGAATGGACGCTCTGGCGTAGCGGGTGCTCTAGACTGCGTTGTGCCTGAAGGGAGGTGCCATGGTATCAAAGAGGAAGCGTTGCCTGATGAGTCTTCCTCGTGTTCAGTTTGTGTGTCGTACACAATATGTCGACGCACCACACACCTCGATTACGACGATTGCATTGGCTATAATACGCGCCTTTCGCGTTTCCAATTGGCCAAAACAGAAACCAACTCGCTATTACCGAAATGTGCGACATGCGGACTTTTTTTTAGTCGCCGCGTTCGTACCTCCGTTGCTACGGGATCTCCCCAGTCGACGAAGCGCGGGCGGGCAGGGAAACGTGACCGCCCGTCGTTTCTGCGAGCTCGCGGCTCAGCCACGCCCCGCCAGCTGCAGTCCCGCTCCCGACATCTGGATCTGGACCCCACCCATCACAAAGCCAAGCAGCGTTCCTGCAGCAACGCGACCCCCTCGGTGCTTGTCGGCAGCAAGGCAATGCGCACGCAATGCGTCTGCTGGTCGCTTGGCTGTTTGCTTCGAGCTGCTTGCAGAAGCCTATGATAGGACCGGTGTCGTCAGGTGAGAAGTGTGCAAAAGGGGCATATGAGGACTCAGACCCCGTCAGATAGACGGTCCGCTCCCCATTTCGGCTTGGCGGACGTGACGCCCGATTGCGCCACCTTCTCCATGTAAACAGTTTTTTCCACGCAATCCAAGCGTGACAGCAATAGACAGGCGGCGCAGCAGGGGGTGCGAGGGAAAGGATGCGAGCGGCGTCCAGTCAGTGCGTGTCTGCAAGACGCTGTGGCCCCCACCCCAAGGCCGAAGATACTTTGACACGCAGCAGTCCGCCAATTGCCGAGCCTTCGTCTTCGTCATTTCCCAACTTGCCTTGCTCCCAGCACTGCAACCACCCCACCTCTTCCTACCTCTTCCGATCAAGCATCATGTCCGCCGCTCCGCGCACCGTGCACGCCTACGCCGCCATGGAGAAGTCGGGCGAGCTCAAGCCGTGGCAGTACACGACGCGTCCCCTCGGTGAGGAGGACGTGGAGATCAAGATCTCGCACTGCGGCATCTGCGGCTCCGACATCCACACGATGGACAGCGGCTGGGGCCCGACCGAGTACCCGGCCGTGGTCGGCCACGAGATCGTGGGCGAGGTGACTGCTGCCGGCCCCAAGGCCACTCTGGCTGTCGGGGACCGCGTGGGCGTGGGCGCTCAGGTCTGGGCCTGCCGCAACAAGGACGCGGACAAGCCGTGCCAGGACTGCGCCGACAAGGTGGAGTCGTACTGCGACCGCGCCGTGCTGACGTACAACGCGAAGTACGAGGACGGCGCGTCGGCTTACGGCGGCTACGCCGACTACGTGCGTGTGTCTAGCGCGTTCGCCTTCAAGATCCCGGCCAACATCCCGTCGGATGTGGCGGCGCCGTTGCTGTGCGCCGGCGCGACGGTCTTCTCGCCGCTCAAGCACCAGAACGTCAAGGCTGGTGACCGCGTGGGTGTGATCGGCATTGGCGGCCTGGGCCACTTGGCCATCCAGTTCATCCGCGCGATGGGCGCCGTGCCCGTGGCGTTCTCGCGCTCGGCCAACAAGGAGAAGGAGATCCTGGCGCTTGGCGCCGCCGAGTTCTACAACCTGAGCAACCCGGAGGACGCCAAGAAGGCCGCCAACTCGGTGCACACGCTCATCCTGACCGCCGACGCCAAGGGCATGCCGTACAACCAGTACCTGGGTCTGCTGCGCAAGCGCGGCACGCTCGTGATGCTGGGCATCCCGAACGACGAGATCAAGTTCCTGCCCATGTTCGTGGTCGGACGTGGCGTCAAGGTGGTGGGCAGCCTCATCGGCAGCATCGAGGACATCGAGGACATGCTGAAGCTCGCGTCGGAGAAGAACGTGCGCCCCATCATCCAGAAGCTGCCCATGGCCAAGGTGAACGAAGGCATCACCATCATGCGCGAGGGCCGCGCCCGCTACCGTGTCGTGCTGGAGAACTAGACCGACGATGTACACACCAGTCTAACACAGGCTAATAAATACATACTTGTCAAGCTTACACCGTGAAGGAGAAGACAGGGCTTAGCTTCGAAGCTGTTGGACGGCTAGCAGTCAGTCAGTCTGCGCTGCTGGCCCAACGCGCGGTAGCGTATCGCTTGTAGTATCCTGCAAGTACTAGCGTTAGTATAGAGGACGAACCATGAGAAGCAAAGCATTGGTCCAAGTCTCACCGTCCTCCTCTCTCTCCTTCATGCTCAACAGCTCGATGGAAGTCGGCTGTTCCGTGCCAAAGACCGTCATCGTTTCGGTGCTGGCAACAGCAGAATGCGAAGTCACGAGGTGGGAGATTTCGTCCTGTACAGAGATCGAGTCGGGTCCTCGACTTGCGTTGAGGTCGTTCAGCAACTTGCGATCTCGGGACGACTTCCATACTGTTAGATGCGGCGTGAACGGACGACGGAATCTCTCAGTCGTGAAGCCCAAGCGGCTGAACTCGTTGTGAAGCCGCTCAGCCACGACACTCAACCTGTCGCCACCACCACCCAATGAACGCGTGAGCTCCTGTTCTGCATTTGCCGATGCCGTTGCTCGGAGATCCGTATTGGGAGAGCCGACTCACCGTTTGGCGTGCTCGGACGCCACGTCCATTTTGGCATACAAGACGTCGTTGTTGCCGAAGAAGCTCCAGTCACCGAACGCAAAGGAAGGCGGCTCGGAACCGGAGAACTCAGTGGCCGCCGCTCTTGCAGCCTCCGCTTGCAGCACTTGGCAGGCCAGTTCAATCGCTGGAAAGAAACAGAGAATGGCGCGGATATCGTTAGCTTCGAGACCTCTGATGCGACCGCACTACAATATTGGCGACCTGAAGCGTCTGGAAGATGCATCACACACAGCGTGACGTGCAAGGTTCGGGGGTCGATGAGGAAGGGCGTCGCGTCCGGACACGACGCGCGGATTGAAGTCTGGAGCTGCTCGACCTGTGCCAAGATCGGCGGCGACGAGATGCAGAAGCCCACGAAGAAGTTGGGCCACTGGCGACGGCGGCGGCGACGGCGACGGCTGTTGGCACCACGACTGCTGGCTCGGCGGGGACTTGACTCTCGCCTCGGGAGCTGCCCGACTGAGCTGGATGATCGCATGGGCGTCAACGGGGTCGCCATTTGGCGATTATGAACAATGCTGCCGAAAAATAAATTGGTGTCGCAAGTACTGCACTATATTTGAAGCAATAATTTATTGGCACACCTTATCAGTTAGATAACAGTTATTTATCGACTTACCTATGGTCACTTCAATAATGTATTGGGGGCGCTCTGCAGCCAGCCATCCAGTTTGCTTCGAGACGGTTGGAGTTTGACAGCCGGGCTGCAAGTCAGAGCTCCACCACCACTATCATTTCTACAAGAAGCTGCGTACGAACCTCCAAGATGCTCACCGCCCTCCACTCCCTAGTCCCCACCACCTTCACCAACACGCAGGTGGCCAACTTCTACTTCTGACCGTGCCGTGACCAGTACGATGAAGTAGTACTTGAGTACTATCGTTGTCGGTGCGGCGCGGTCCGGAGGCGCGTTTCCGGCACGGGGTACTCGAACCTGATACAATACATCAGGCGCGAGCACCCCGGGTTCGCTGACGAAATGCTGACAACTACGCCTGGCGAGACTGGCTCGCCCTCTCACTACGTTCGCCACACCTCCCAAAAGTTATTTGGTTGGTTAGAATGGATTGTCAAGAGCAATCTGCCGCTCTCCTTCTGCGAGAGCAATCTAACGCGACGATACGCTCACAATTGTCTTCTTTATGTATGCCCTTTCTAAGCGACTGACCAACATCCTATTACAATTTACGATATGTCAGGTACACTTGCCTCAAGCCTGTCGGCATGGAGGCCGTGACATACACGATCGAGCACTCAATTGCGGAAGAAATGCCAAAGCGCTTCGGCCTCATCCTTGACGGGTGGAGCCACGACTCCGAGCACTTCATTGCGGTGTTCGCGTGGTACGAGGTGGGTGGGATAGCGCGGTGTCCGCTGCTGTACATGGCTCCACTTGTCAATGACGAGGCCGACGATCTATCCGCAGCCAGTCATCACACTTTCTTGGCAACGATGCTGGCTCGCGCCTTTGGCAAGCGCTTGGAGCAGTGCCTCTTCCTGGTGGGAGATAACTGCTCCGTCAACCGTCGCCTCGCGACATTGATGGGGTCCCGCTAGTCGGACGTGCTAGTCACAGGCTCAACAGAACCGTGGCCGAGCGACTGGGTGATTACTCGGACGACCTCAACTTGATTCAGGCACTGATGGTCAATCTGCGAACGTTGAACCAGTCTGCCAAACTACGGTACGTTTTGTGGCAATATTTTTATTGACTTCGATCTAAAAATGTAATTTATGGGGTTTTGTGTGGCTATAGTTTTAGGACCAACCTTCGGCCAATCATCTGTCAGCAACCCGTTGGGGCCCTTCCTTTGCGATGCTGAACCGAACTTCTCCTGTTTGTGGATGTGAACGATGAAGAGCTATCGGACCTGCTCCAACCGGCCGCGTCCAAGCGCCGGCTGCGCGAACTGCTTGGCGAGCTGAAGGACGCTGAGTCTGTCTCCAAGGCGCTGCAAGGTGCGGGTGTAGACCTGCTGGACGTTCGAGTATGGTTTGACGGTCTCATTGCCTCAAAGTCATCGTACGCCCGCTATCTCGGTAAGAAATCGTCTGATTTGCTCTATTTGTATGGCCTGTTATCATTTGTATTGCTTTTGTGTATAGACCCTCGAGCCGACATTGTTCACAGCTCCGACCTTGAGTCCGGATGCTGACACGGGCGGAGAAGGCCGGCCTAGAGCCCTTTCTTGAAGCCCCGCCCAGCCATGACAATCAAGAAGAGGAAGGGTTGCGTCATTCGTCGAGCGGCTACAGAAGCGTCGACGCTTGGAAGATTGCCAGCCAACTTACGAACTGTTTGTGTCGATCCCGCCCACGTCGAACGTGATCGAGCGATTCTTTAGTGTCGCTCGTACCACGTTCGGGCAGCAGCGGCACTCGCTCCAGCCTTACACGCTGCTCTTTTTGCGACAGAACGCCGACTATTGGGACGCCCGAATTGTGGAAAGCGCTGAATGATACATTGGTAGGTAACCTGTCAATACAATGAACGTGCACCAATAACCTATCGTTTGTCGTTTGGCATATGCAATATCTTATTGTGCTGCTACTTGTTGCTAGTATCAATAATCTATCGCGTGTTGTGCTTACCAATATATAACAATGCAATAATCGACAGCCCTGGTTATGAGCCCCAGGATCCGAGAGGGAGATGAAGTTTCCCCTCCGCATCGAAGATATTGATTTACGGGGTATTAAAATATAAAGGGCATATCTCCGCTTGGTTTTGGTATTTGCAAATTTCCCTTTTAGAGGTCTGGCCAATACGTCATTCTTCATTCTCCCGCGATGGATACTGTAATGACTCGGAATCCTGCGCGGGACTTCGTGGACCAATCGTGTCCGACGACGACTGTGTCTTCGTCGTGGACACGTCCTGCGACGTGGCTTCGTCTGCATTCGTATCGAGGCATACGCAACCTTCGCTGGAATCGGCCCCTGACAGGTCACGGAATGTATCCCACTTGTCGGCGCGATGTGGACCTATCCCCGTCTATCCTGTAACGGATGCGGGCGTCGTCATTGACAACCCAAGCTGCGTTCCATCTTCGCTGCATCTTCACTAAGGCTGTGCTCATCTGCCCACTCCCATACGGACGCCGGTGCCCAGTCCCTTCTGTTAGTTGCACGCATGGATGGGGATGTGGTATTAAGCAAAAGTCAAAGTGTCCAATATCCTTGCGTTATCCTCTCACACGCGTCTTACCTTGCAGCGTGCCGCAGGCGCGCTTCCTATCCTAGAGCTCTCGCTCTCATCGCCCTCGATCCAACCATAGCTCTGCCGTCCGCTCGCGACCTCGGCCGACCAATCGCAGCGCGGGATGTGCATATGGCCGATCCTTTGTGACATTACGGCGTTTAACCGCTCCCTGACCGCAACCTTCCCACTTCTAACACTTCTCCTCGGCCACAGCGCAGCTCCACCCTTTTATGCCGCCCTACTGCGTCGCCACCAGAACCACTTGAAATGAAGAGGTCCTGTAGTTTCGCAAGTCGTGGCACCGTCAGCGCTTTGGCGAGCAGGTCCACGATCATCAGTCTCGACTCCATGTACTGAGGCTCGATAACGCCCTTGCGAGCGAAGCAGCACACAAAGTTGATCCGAATGTCGATATGCTTCCACTTCATCGTGGTCCCTTCGGCTTCCAGCTGGGCGATGCCGGCCTGATTGTCGATCCATGTCGGCATCAGCGACGTCACCTTGAGGTCCAACTACTGCAGCAGCTCACACTTTTGCCCTCCGCGTCCACTCCCGAACTTCAAGTCATGGTTTTGATTTCAGACGCAACCCAGTTTGGCTGAATGAGAGTGCCCTCTACGTGACCGTCTCATCTTTGTTCACACGAAGTAGTGGGCCCCTGATGAGACCAAGTTCAACCAAAAGTATGAAGCGTTTGATCGCAAGAGCGAATGATCACAAGAAATCGCCGAATCGTCTTCTAACAGCAATTGATTGAAAAATAAACAGATCAAGACAACACGGATGAATTAGCTCAAGCGGAAGAAGAACTAGAGCTCTTGAAGAAGAAGGAGGAGTTGAGGATTCATAGAATGCGCAAGTACCACTTGTTTCCATCCAGGAAACAACAACATCAGCTGCGCTGCTTATGGGAATCTGTCGGTGGACGTACAATCAGGCGGTTTTGTATTTTAACAAGACTAAAGTGAGCAAACTGCGAGACCTGTACATGACGCAGAATACAAGCAAGAAACGCGAGTATCCAAAAGAGATGGGTCCTCCACCAAGTTGTTTGTTTGAAACTCCAACTACCTATCGACACAACACGCTTCGCAAGTTCCAAACCAACGTGAATTTCATCTTCAGAAGAACGGCAGTACGGAATTCCACAACGTGTTTCGGCGTCAGTTAGGCATAATAAAAAAAATATGCAGATTTGGTACTCGCTTTGGTTAATGCTCTTATATTCGAATACAGGCAAAAGAGCTTTTTATCCCAAATACTGTTTCTCAAGCGATTCATTTTGACCAATCACTGCGAACTCCCTCTATCAGAACACTGCCATCTTGTGTGAACGTCAGCCGCTGATAAGCATGCTGGTCACGTCGAGCCGCCGTGCACGCCGCGCCGCGGCGCACTGCGCGCGCATCCACATGGGGTGCGCCACCGGCCCGTCCACCGAGGACTTCGTGGTGCGTTCGTCCGTCCAGCCAAGTGCCAGTCCGAAGCTCCGCGTCAGTGAAGCAGGAGCCGAGGCGGCCTACGTGAGTCTGGGCCAGCGAGGCATCGGCAGTCCGGCGCTCTGGGCGAAGGACGTCCCGCGCGTGGACGCCACTAAGGCGGTGGCTTCGTCCTTCACCAGTAACTTCATCCAGCCGAGCATCAACCCGTCCATGTCGGTGAAGAAGGGCGAGAAGCAGGCTTACGTGGAGGCTCTGGTGCTCCAAGAGGTCATCAGCGAACTCGACATCCCGCGGGAATGTTTCGTGGTTTCGGCGCATATCGGGGACACGCTACTACATCCGTCGCCTTCAAGTACGTTGCGTGCTATTGGTGGTGGTTTTGCTTTGTGTTTGGAGTGCATATTGACCTCGTAATGCTCTGGGGTAGACGCGGACGAGCGATTGTCCAAGAGCTACTTAACGAAGGGCGTGGAGATCGCGAAGGACGCGTTGGACGTCGAAGCGCTGGATCACGTGGTCTGTCAGATCCCAGACGGGTTGGCATTGGCTTCCAGTCGACAAGGCGAGTTGATGGAGAAGCTCCGAGGCGCGTGCGACGTCTTGGAGTCGCTTTGCAGCGACGGTGAAGTCCAGAGCTACGGCTTCTCGCTACCCGGTTTCAACACGTCGGCTGAGCCACTGGAAGCGTTGGTGGAGAAGACACTCAGTCCATTGTCCGAGCAATTCGGTCGGTTCGCGTCGTTGCAGCTGCCGTTCCATGTGGGCAGCGCCGTCTTCCCTTTGCCAGCGGCAATGGAGCAGTTCCGCCGCGACCGGGAGATGCTGTTCATCGGCGACAGACCGCTGGAGTCGATGCTGTCCAATGGGAAACCGCTGCATCTGAAAACGCGGTCGGGCAACACGGGCGAAGACGTGGCGCTGATGCTGAAGACGGCCTTCAATCTGGCCATCAGCGTTGAGAAGAAGTACATGGAGAGCATCCGCCCGTCACTCGAGCACTTGGCGCTCCCGCCGGCCGAAGAAGTGGCTTGGGCGCACATTTTAGCCAACCAACACGACCGGTTCGACAACCTGGAGGAGTGGATCTACATCCGAGAGACGCAGATCCACCCGCGCTTCGAGGCGATTCTACAGGCGTTTAGTAAGCACGCGGAGACCAAAGAACTGGGCTTCGCGTACTCTGTGGCCATGCGAGAGCTGCTCAAGTGCTTCACGGGGTCTGTGGAGGTACGTTACGTGCGATCTTGTGCTGAGTATGGGCGTAAGAGGAGAGGAGGCACTTACACTGTCCATTGATGTATTGCTTTGTTTGGAAAGCTGCTTGATTCCGAGCGGGTGGAAGGCATGATGACGGCGTGGAAGGAGCAGGGGTTGCTTCCGTCTGCCAATTGCTCAGTCGAAGAGGTGGCGGTCATGGCGGCGCTTAGCGCTGGGATGGACGTCACGCTCCTCCAAGAGCAGCTACCTGCCACGTCCACGCTGCCCTTCACCCGCCAGTTCTCTGCTGGGCAACTGCAGCAGCTTGCCGCGTTGGCTCAGCCATTCTTCAGTGGCGAGCGCGAATGATCGGGGAGCTCCAAGGGTAGCCATGTCGCTTTGTGCGATTTCAAGCGAACAGTCCGGTCATATCAGTAAATACTAGAACCATTGCTGGATTTTGTGCGGCTCTTTGGGTTCATACTTTGCAAATTCGGCAATTCAGCTCATCTAGTTTCGGTATTTGAACCCACTAACATGTCGCGCTTTGCAATTTCATTTTGAAATTCTAAATTGAGAAAAGACGATTCGAAGTCAAAAATATCAGCAGCTCATTAGCAGTTTCCATCTCAATCGGCCGCGCTTCCTCCGCTCCTCCGCCTTCCCCGCTCCTCCGCAGCCCAACCGCCGCGCCTGCGACCGTGTGTGCATTGCCGAAACCGACTCCCGCGGCGTGGCGTCCCGTCGGTTGCACCGCACAGCGCAACTCGCCGTCCGAGCAGCAGCAAGGAAGCCCACCGCAAGCCGTCGCGACAGCAGGAAGGCCGTCGATCCGTCTGTCTCGTCATGGCGCCCGCGACTGCAGCGACCTCGTCGCTGACGCGCGACAACGTCAAGTTCATAGCCATCGCGCGCGCCACGGACAAGGCCGTGGTGGCCGTATACATGCACTCGTCGGACGGGAAGCCGTCGCGCGGCGCGGATGGCGGCGATCTGGTCGTGTTCAAGGAGATGCTGGCCAAGGTGATCCGCGCGCCGACGTGGAAGACGCAGGTGACACCCAACGGCCGCCACTCGCTCGAGTGCGACCCCAACAAGTTCCACTTCACGATGGACAACGACGAGCTGGTGTTCGCCGCCATCACCTCCAAGGACTACCCCATCCGGCTGGCCTTCCAGATGATCGCGGCTGTCCAGCAAGAGATCGTGCCCAAGTTCGGCTCCAAGGCGCTCACGTGTCGAGAGGTATTGCCATATTCTTTGGTGTCATGTTGGACGCTCGCACTTGTATTGATCTGTGTTGTGTTTGTGGTTTCTGACTGGTCGGCAGGGCGGACTGGATAAGGACTGCGCGAAGCCACTGGCCGCCATCGCCGCTACCTACGACGACCGCACGAAGGTGGATAAGCTGTCGGAGGTGATGAACCAGGTGGATGGCGTCAAGACGGTGATGCACAACAACATCCAGGTTGTACTGTCCAACACGGAGAAGATGGAGGTCGTGGAGCAGAAGACCAACGACCTGAACGAGCAGGCCAAGGTCTTCCGCAATACCGGGCGCAAGCTGCGTCGGGCCATGTGGTGGAAGAACGCCAAGCTCACGCTGGCGCTGGGCGTGTGCGTCGTGCTCGTCATCCTCATCCTGCTGGCGGTGCTGGGCGTCTTCAAGAAGAGCTCGTCCAGCAGCTCCAGCAGCAGCACCAGCACCAGGTTATTGCGCGCGATGTGAAGCCGCAGAGCGGCTCCAGCGACCGAGACAAGACGCCTGGCAAGTGAACCGCGTGGTCTGCTAGACGATCTCCTTCATATTTAAGCATTACAGAAGCAAGCATGCGGCAGGTAGCTTCAAGTTCGCCGTGCTCATACATTGTGACTGTCATCTTTGACATATACATCGCGGTACAACAAACAGTCCTTCAGGTCGGGTCGACAGTTGTCGAGTCGGGTAAACTCAAACCCGTTAAACCCATATTCGTTACTGACACCTAATGAATTGAAACGGGTCTGAAGTGTCAATGAGTTTGATCAAACCCATCCGTCGACCCACCCACCCACAAACACTTCGCTGTTTTGGCGGGAAGACTCGCTTCCGACTCCCGCGCCATACAAACCGCCATACATTTCCCGGAGAATGGAGCTGGAGCTGACCAAGACGCTGACGGACCCGCGCTTCGAGCGCGGGCTGGCGCTGGTGAAGGCCAAGCGGCTGGAGGAGGCGGTGGTGGCCTTCGAGGACCTGCTGCGCACCATGTGCGAGACGGAGCAGCTGGGCGAC
>MBAC02008725.1:0-28268 GCA_001712635.2 Nothophytophthora sp. Chile5
TCAGCTGCGCGATGTACGTCGTCTTGCCGCCCGGCGCGCACGCCATGTCCAGCACGCGCTCGTTGAGCTGCGGAGCCAGCGCCATCACGGCGCAGATGGACGACGCCGACTGCAGCATGTAGTGGCCTGCCAGGTACTCGGGCGTGGCGCCAATAGGCACGGGCGAGTCGTAGATCTTGAGCCCCACCTTGGACCACTTGGCCAGCGGGTCCAGGTTCACGCCGCGCTGGATGAGCGCCTGCGCCAGGTCGCGGCGCCGCGCCTTGAGCGTGTTCGTGCGGATCACCAGCGGTCGCGGCTGCTCGTTGGCCTCCACGAACTCCACGCACTCGGCGGGCGAGAACATGGTGAGGAACATGTCGATCAGCTCGCGGTTGTAGCCGAAGTAGCCGGACAAGTCCTTGGCCAGCGACTCCATGTAGTCCACACGCGAACGACCCGGTTCACGGCGTGCCTTGAAGTGCGAGAGCACTTCCACCACGTCCTTGATGCGCTGGTACACCTCGGCCGGGTCCGCCATGTCGTCGCCGTCCTCAGCCTCCTCGGCCAGCTCCTCCTCGGTCTGCAGGTGGTACGGCTCGTTGTTGGCGATGTTCAAGCGCATCTCCTCGTCGGCTTCTTCAGCCTGGCGCTCCTCCTCTTCATCGAGCAGCCGCGCCTTGCGCTCAATGTCCAGCTCTTCCTCTTCTTCGTCGTCCTCGTCGTCCTCCTCGTCGTCGCTGCCCTTGCTCTTCTTCAGCTTGAGCCAGCTCTTGTTGGCGTCCGAGAACCCGTCGTCGCCATCGTCCCCTTCGTCCTCGTCCTCGTCCTCGTCCGCTTCTTCCTCCGCGTCGTTCTCCTCCTCCGAGTCGAAGAGCTGCGCCTTGGAGCCGCCGCTGCGCTGCTCCTGCTTGGCCGCCTCCTTCGCGTACTTGGACGGCTTCGCGGCCGGCGCGGCGGCCGCCGAGGGCTCGGAGCGGAGCTTGCGCTTGGGAGCTCTGGCCATGCTGGGATCGGGGCGGGTGGAGCTGCTCTGGCTTGGCTGGTGCCCTGCTTTGTGTCGCTTCGCCGCTCTTGACGTCCTCGCCGCCACACTCTTTGACTGGTGCGCAGGCTTGTCCGATCACTCACCGTGTTTTGCGAAATCGGGGTTCTTTGACACCCTATTTTCGATATAATGGGGGCTGTCGATGCGGCTTCACATCCCTGAAGTGGCGATTAAGTAACAGCCAGGTGAAGTAACGACTGGGCAGATCACTTCAAGTGCGGCCTCTCCGCTCATTCCTCTTCCCCGATCCGTGCCGCGCGCTGTGTCGAGGCTCTCAAGGCGATGGCGATGAACGGCGCAGCTCTCATTAATATATTCTTACGGATAGCTAACTGACCCACCCTTTCCAGCACAATCCGAGGCGACAGGTTTCAACAGCACTGCCGCTCATGCACCTACTGCTACTCATCGTGAAGCCGCAGTGGCACCACGAAGCAATCCAAACTCGCAGCAAGAACTGAAGTGTCAGCCAGACGAGACCTTGAAGCTCCATGCACTCGCTCAATTCGTCCAGCAAACGCAGTATCGCTCGAACTTTTACCAGCGAAGCATTGGCTCCTCACATTTGCCAGGAGCTGCCCGTGTCCAGAGCTTCCTTGCTGCCTGGGCTTGACTGACTGACTTTCAAGACCCCAAACCTGTCAAAACGCATCGAAACGACGCCCTTTCGATGGGTCAACAACATGCCACATGGAACTTGGCTTTATTATGCTTTAGAGTAAATCCAGTTCAGCAGGTTATTTCCCTATCGTTTTACCCTTTCGGCGCGATTTTAGGATAATACATCATCAACAGGTTATATGATGCTGCAGGTTTCCGTTCGGCGGTCCAAAATGCCAGTTAACCGCCTTAACTGATATCATCGCATCACCCCTCCCTCAAAGTTGCGGTACCGGACCTCACAATCAGAACATCGAAGGAAGCGAACAACAGCGAAATGAACCGGCAGTCGCTGGCCGAGGCCACGAGCCTGCACGACGGGCCTGTGCCCGTCTACCTCATGGAGGAGATCGCGAGTGCGTGCCCCCCTGCTTCCTCCCGGTTCCGGCTCCTCTGGGGCCTGCTCTGCTGCTTTCTGCGAGGAAATCGCCGCTAATGGTTGGGGTTTGCGTGTCTGCTTGCGTCTGCTTTGGGGGAACTGCAGACGCCACGAAGGCGAGTGCACGCGACGCCGAGAAGATCGCGGACTTCATGATGGGCCGTCTGAACAAGAGCAACCTCACTGTGAAGCTCAAGGCGCTGCAGATCATCTCGGTGAGCTCTTGTTTCCGTCCGTTCCTTGGGGTCTTGTGGCTCAAGTGCAGCCAAGGAAGAAGGATAGAGGGATTGCCATGCTGATACTGATTTATTCGGCTTGTGATTATGGAAAATGCGATAGTATTGTATTCGAGAGGGCGGGTCTGCCTTCACGGCAGCGATTCGGGAGGAGGAGCAGGAGCTCTCCACCTATTTGCGTACGTCCCAACCTGCCAAGCAAGAGTCGAAGAGGTTTACTGCGTTCTGACTGCTGCTTTCCCTCCAATAACAGAGTATTCCGGCCCGCCAGATCCAGTCTACGGCGACGAGAAGTACCGCCGGATCCGCGTGGCATCGCAGGTTGAGCTTCATCCCTCCCCCCTCGGCGTCTTTGGCTCCTTTCCTCAGGCTCCCATCGGATCTAACGTGTCATTGCCGTTCATGCTGCTAGGAGGCACTGGTGTGTCTGAATGACGGCTTCTTATCGCGTCGGAACGAGGAACCCCCTCAGCAGCAACAGCATGCTCTACCAGGTGATGGGAATAGTTGGCAGGCACCACAAGGAGGCAACGCACCGACGTATGGCAATGCGAACGGTCGCTACGACCAAGGCGGCCAACCTCAACGACAGCAGTCAAATGTGGGCGGGTCGTGGGGGGCTTCAGCTCCAGCCTCCGGGTCATCGTTCCGACCCCCACCGTATGAAGACAATCCGACAGGAGGCTACAACGGGCCGCCACCTGGCGCTGGCGGGGGCTACGGCGGGAACAGCTACGGGCCAAGTGGAGGCAATCCCGGAGGTTACGGCTACAATCCGAACGGCTCGCAGGGTTCGCAAGGTGGCTATCCTTCGAATCCGCCACCTCCACCGCAGCAACAGGCCAGTGGGTTTGATTCCTGGTCTTCTTCTTCAAATGGAAGCGGACTGCCTGCGAAAAGCTCGAGTGCCGGCATCTGGAGCAGCGCTGGGTATCAGAAGAAAGACCCGTCGATGAGCACGGAGCCGCGGTACAACCCGGCCACGAGACGCGACAACCGCCCCACGGTCCTTGTGGGCCACTCGCTGAATTTTCCGAAGCCATCGGGCGGCTTTGGGAACAGCAACAGCGCGTCATCCTCAGGTCTGGGCGGCTTTAACAGCGGAACGTACAACCCCAATGCCATTCCAGGTGCCAGCGCTGCTAGTAACTACAACCCGAACGCCATGGGGGGCAGTGGACGTAGTGGTTGGGGGAGCCAGCAATCGGGTGCACCATCATTCATGAACAACTCGAACCGGATGATGGGAGGCAGTAGCCACCGCATCGGCAGCATGGGACTCCCCGTGAACGGCCAACCGCTGAATGACGTGGCGACGTCGACCCTTGGCAAGCGAGCTGAGGTGCTTAAGAAGATGGGCACTGCTGCGCTGGAGAAATGGGACCGTCGGAATATGGACAAGTCCATGGCTTCGTCGCTGGCGGACCACGACGAGCTACGCGCCGGACCGCACGTTCTCGACCGCGGTTACTATCAGCCGAACGCGCAGCAGGGAACCGGCGGAGGTGACACCAGCAGGGACTATGAACGCGGCATGATCGACAACTTGTGTGCGTCGGTGGGGCTTTCGCGTGCGCCACCGGCCGACGGACTCAAGCGTTTCGTTGACCTTGCACAGACGCTGGACGCTCAGACTATTGGCGATATCCTGCTGGATAAACTGGAAGATCCCACGTGGCAGGTTCGATTGAAGGGGTTACACGTGGTTCTGGCGCTGCTGGACTCGCCAGGAGCCGCGCCGTACCTGGAGTTCTTCGAGGATAACGTGGAAGTCGTCGAAGAGGTAGGTCAAGCAAGAGACATGCTCTCTAAGGGCGCCTTCCCTCTCTTTGCTGATACCTTGCCTGACTAACGCCTGTGTTTGCTATTCCAGCTTCGCAAAGATGGCAAGCCCAGTGTGGTGTCCAAGGCGCTGCAGGTTTTGCGGGCATTGGGCTTCGCTGATGAAGCGGAGGAGGCGCCACCCCAGCCGAGTGCCAGACGCTCCGGTGCCGTGCGATCGGAGCGCGGAAGCCCCACCAGGTCGGCGCCAGCTCGAGGGCAGCAACAAGAAGTGGACTTGCTCGGCTTCGGTGCGCTCAGCCTCGATTCATCGGCGGGGCCAGGTGCGCAGGGCAGTGCAAACCTACTGGGCTCACCTCCTGGTGCTCCACTTGCACCACCGCAGCAGACACTCCCTCAAGAAGTTTCGGTACGTGCTGAATGTGTGTGTGTGTGTGTGTGCTTCTGTTGGTGGTCGGGCGTTGTTGACGTTGAATGCGCCTTCTCTTCTTGTAGCTGCTGGACGGCTTTGACACATTGGAGAGCTCGCCCAATCCGGCCTACGCTCCTCAACAGCAACAGCAATACTATCAGCAGCAGCAGCCGCCGCAGGATGAACGAGCAACGGCCTTGAGTCACTTCGGGAAGGATCTCTTCACTATCGCCAACTCGCCACGCAACTCTGCGGCAACGCCAGGCTCCCAAGGAGCCCCGGCTAACAATGGCGACCAATCGGCGTTCAACTTCATGTAGACTATCGGCAGCGAAGCTGGTGGACATTGAAAGAGGGAAACAGGTATTGGATAGACGGACGCTACCCCCCGACTGAGAAAAGGAAAGAAAAATCACTGGGCTTGTGCTCACCACCGCAAGCAACAGCAGCCCCCATAGCGTCGTTGAGTTCCTGAGCCGTCTGATGCGCACGCAACTGCGATCGGTTGGTCCGTCTCCTGGTCTCTCTGCTCACGTCCGAGCGCGCTTCTTGCCTCCCGACAACGCGCCGCCAAGTTTGCGCTTGACTTGCTGGCCACAGGCGATGAAGCGGTCCGGGTCCCACAGCTCCTGCCGGATTTTGTTCCACGGCCCGTTGAGAATGACCATGACCTTCGTGTCCGGGTGGTACGTGAGGCCCGTGATGAGCTTGGGCGTGATGAGGAAATACTGCGGCATCTTGCTCCCGCACGACGACTTGGTGATCCGCTGGAACACCTTGCGCTCATTATACACGTCCATGCCCTGATTGATCTCGTCCACCACTCGGAACGGACACTTGGTGAGGCTCTGCAGCGCCATCAAGTACATGATCGTGCCCACCGATTTCTCCTGCAGATACGGAATGCACCACACAATCAGTCCTATCCGTCTCATTAAAAGACAGTGATTGGTGCGGGACGTACTCCTCCGGATTGTTCCTCGGCCGTCATGGTCGAGAGCTTCGTGTTCTTGCGGAATTGAGCGCGACGCTGGATTCCCCATTTGGACACGTCCTACACACAATCATTAGTAAAGAGGATAGCAATGTAAGACGCATGAACTTTGCGAAAAGGCGAGGATATAAGCCTTCGAAACGTACCGGATCCTCGTCATCCAGCACGATTTCGCCCACGCAGCCGATGTCCATGAAGAACTCCTTGAACGACGCGTCGATTTGTCGCACCACTTCCTTGAGACTGGCATGCCACAAACCCTTGACGCCGTTGATTTCGTCCTCTCCATTGGTGACGTAGTTTTCCAGGTCTGCCAGTCTGGCTTCGTCCTCCTCGATCTCACCGCAGACGCGTTCATACAGCTCGCGAATGCTCCGGTCGCCGCGGAAACAATCGAGCGCTGCCTTGTTGTTCTCGATCTTCCCGCGCAGCTCATCCAAGTCATCGGACAGCTTGGCAAACCGCTCTTCGTGCTCCTCCCACGGCGCCTCCTGTTCGGCTCGGCGCTTGAGTTTCATAGCCTTCTTGGCCGTGTCCATGAGATTGTCCTTCGCTTGCTTGTAGGCGTCTCGGAGCTCCCTGACACGACAAGCGGTTAGCTATCTGACGAGAATAAAACGGGCTTTTCGAGCCTTTGACACGTACCGAAGCATGATCTCGGTCTGTTTCAGATGCTTTTGAGTGTAATCCACTCGAATTTGCTGCGTGCCCAGCTGCAGAGATAAGGAGGTGTCACGCGCGCTCGCAATCAACAGCTCCTTCGAAAGCTTCAGACACAGCTTGATCTGCCGTCCTTGCCTGTCAATAGCAAATCATATCAAATCAGTCCATGTAAGAACACTATCATCCCTCGGGTGGAGTCCAGTATCGCCTTACTTCGCCGCTTGGCCCTTGAGCTTTCGAGTCATGGCCTCCTCCTTGCCCGACACGTCCTGAAAGCAAAGTACTTTAGTATTAGCACTCGACACAACACAGCCCGTCATATAACAAGATAGGATTGCACGTACTTGCGCCAATTCACTCTTGAGACTGTAGATTTTGTTGCCCGCCTCGGCAATTTTGTCATCCATTCGGACCATCGCCTTCAGTTGGGTCCGGATTTCCACAATATGATGAGCAGTTGTGTTCTTCTCTTCAGCAAACGCTCGTTCTTGTTCTTTCAGCGCAGTGATCTAGAGAAATCACAGTCCATGAGAGTGAGAAAAATCAGGTCCTACTTGCAAAGGAGACACTTGCTGAAGTACGGAACTATGGGAGTAACAGAGTGAAGACGTACCTCGTCTTGGATCCCAGCCACTCTGACTGCGAACTCATCCAGCAGCTTCTTCATTTCCGCCTTCTCTTCTTCGTTGGACGAGGACGCGCCCAAGAGCCGGGGGTTGAGAAGGTCGTTCGTTCGCGTCGTCACATTCCGGTTGCCGTATCTGGAGACTGTGGCAGTAGCGCACAAGCGTCAGCTATTTCCTACCTGATAGTACCGATATAATCGCTTCGCAAGCACCAAAAACGAACCGGAAGTCACGTATTTCTTGAGCGGAGTCACAAATGCCGCTCGTCGCTCTGGCGACGCAATATCCGCAAAGATGTTGGCGCCCCGATTGATCATGTCTTCGGTCTGCTGGGTACCAACCAACACTGTATGGAGACCGCCATGGGCTCGCAGGATTTCATGCACAATATCCGGTGCCGTCACCAGCTAATGAGCCAAATCCCAGCACAAAACGCGGTCAGATCAACCGGAATACCTGCCATCACCTTCACAAGAACAAGAAGACTCGCCGTACCTCGTCCAGAAACCCATCAATGCCGTACTTGTCGTGGAGTGACGCTATCAGATCGCCGGAATACGGACGGGTGACGGCGTGGCATCTCCCATTCTCCACATTCAAGACCGACACCTTGATCCGACGGCCAGAAGAGTCGTTGCCCAACTCTTTCAGAATGGTATTATAGTCGGCGTAGCACTCCGTAACCAGCGCACCCATCAGCCATTTCGGGAGCGTATCTTCCACATATTTCGCATGTTGCGTTTCGTTCACCGTCATCTGAAACATGGCAAGAGTAACAAGACGAAATTCACTCCAATCCAGTAAGTGAGAGGTTCAGAACCAAGAATCTCCGATGAACACCGTCGACAGCAGCACATACCTCCAACACAACAGGACCCCAGACCTTCCGCTTGAGCAAATGCTGGTTATTCTTGACCCATTCAGCGGCGCGGATCGAATCCGCGTCACCCCTTTGAAGCGCCAGTCGCCGTTGTACGTCCTCGTTCTCCAGCTGCGCCAGTTTGCTTGTCACTTTTCGCTGTTCATCGTCGACGTACGTCAATTCACGCGCCAGCGATTCTCTCTTGCTGCGGATCTCCGTTTGCTACCAACCCATACAAAGCCGAACCGTTAGACTACCACTCCAGCACCATAGAATTGACCGCGCAGATAAATACGAACCTCCATGCCTTTGGCGCGCTGCTCTGTCTCCAGATGGGCCTTCTCACGTTTCAACTCGGCGTCATCGGGCATTTCCGCTCGCTCCTTCTGCCACTAATATAGCGCGACAACAACACAAATTAGTATCGAAGGTTGCAACCAGCCAGTACCACCCGCGAAAGAATGTAAAGGTCACCAACCTCCACCAAATCATGCTCCCATCGCTCCAGTCGCT
Organism: Nothophytophthora sp. Chile5; assembly: GCA_001712635.2. Classification (NCBI taxonomy): domain Eukaryota; phylum Oomycota; class Peronosporomycetes; order Peronosporales; family Peronosporaceae; genus Nothophytophthora; species Nothophytophthora sp. Chile5. Next base: position 8,155 of record MBAC02008725.1, read on the forward strand.
TGCGCGAGTGTTGGTGTTGGTTGCGGAGCTGCCTGAGCTCGGAGACGGTTTGGCTTTGCGCGCTTTCCATCGCGTCAATCTACAGAGCGATCAAGTAGGCACATATTAGAACATAAGTGCAAAACCTCATGATCGAGAGTGATGACAAGCTAAAAACTCACGTGTTGCTTCTCCAATTTAATCTTGTCGATGAGTTGCCGCTTCTCAGTCTCCACTTGTGCTTTCCTGTGTATCACATCAGCATCAAAGCGATACGAAAGCAGAAGTTAGGCGGTCGAAAAATCGTTAATGCACTGAACAAATCCCACATACTCGGTCTTGACGTCCTCCAGTTTAATAGACTCTTTCTCCAGCAGTTCTTCGAGTGGTGCGATCTTCTCTTCTCGTGCATTCTGCCAAGTTTAGCGCCACATATTTCATTAATCCCATCAGTTTTTACACAACTTTCAAAACGAGAACAATAAGGACACAATACCTCCATTTCGTCTCGGCATCGCTTCTTCTCTTCTTTCAGCGCCTCCACCTCGCGTTTCACCTCTTCAAACTCGAGCCACAGACACTTCCGTTCCATCACTTCCGTCTATAACAGAGCAGCACCAGCAAGAGTCGCAAAATGAGGACGATATAGCAAAAAGCCACGCCTCGGGGGCAACAAAACAAAGCACTACCTCTTCAATCCGGGCCTCGTAGTCCTCGATGCGCTCCACCTCCTTCTCTCGCTCACTGTTCTCACTCTTCTTCAGTTCCAGCGATGACCGCGCGTGTTCCAGTTCCTACAACAATCAATCAGACCCACCAAACCGACCGAAGTTCGTTATCAGGTCAAATCCCAGTCTCCCTTGCAGCATTCAGCTCGAAATACGACGACACTATGCTGACACAACGTACCCTTCCTTTGTCCGACATGCTGTTCTGGAGCTCAATGATATGCTCGTGACGGGAGGCCAAGTCGCCGTCCGTGATGGCGTTCTCCGTGGCTTTGAGTAGCTGCACAGGGTTCATGCGCGAGAACTCGCCCACTTTGTCCTGCGGCAGGAACTGACACAGATTGTCGATCTGGATCTTGGCCGCCTCCATGATACCGACCACGTTCTTCAGTGTTGAGTCGCGACCGTCCACCATCCACGTGCTCTTGTTATCCCGGAAAATGTTCCGACGGATCACCTTGTTGCCTCGCTCAAAGAACAGCTCAATCTGCCATCGGCAGCATCCCACACAGCACCCTTACGTCAGCAATGCCCTTACACAAGCCAAGAGCATCCACTCAATTACCTCTGTGTAGCCTGACTCCTTCTCGTGCCGCACAAACTGCCCCACTTTGTCGGCTCGCCCCAGCAGCTACAGCCACATTTAGCGTACACAGACGCCACAATGGCCATATCAGCACAACGCTAGTTAGCCGCGTGGCTCTGTCTATCGGCAGCTTTGTTAAACGTCCATGTCCGCCTCGTACCCGCGTGCTGCCGGCCAGTCCGACGCAGAGCGCGCACACGATGGAGCTCTTGCCCGTGCCGTTGGGTCCGAGGATCAGATTCAGCCGCGGACCCGGATAGAACTCCGCGTCCGTGTAGGTGAGGAAGTTGTGCAGCTTCACGCGGAAGATGGAGCCGTCCACGAATTCATCGGAGCCCGCGGCGTCCTCGTCCCGCGTCGTCGTCGCCATCATCCAAGGAGCTCTTCACCAGTTGAGCTTTCCCGCGGAAAATGTGAACACAACACAACACACTATACTAGTGCATGAGGATGCGTTACACTTCGTCTTTGTATCGAACCGATTCTGAAAAGGCTTGGTGTGGCAACACTAAAATAGGACGATAAAGCCGTGGCGCTTCGCTGTCGAGTTGCTTGCTGATGGCGTCGACGGCGCCGACGAAGCTGGTGGCGCGTGCTGCCGCGTCCTCGCGCCGCGCCCGACCGCGAGCTCCTGCAGCATGGCGCTCGGCGTATTTGGCTCCCATCACGGAGCGTCAGGCGCTGATCGGCGCCGTGCCTAGACGCAGCATCAACACGCTGTACGTGCCGCCACCGCAGCTGCCGTTCACGGACTTCGAGGTCATTTTCTTGGGCACGAGCGCCGGCTCGCCGTCCGTGCGGCGGAACCCAACAGGCGTATGCCTGCGCCTTGCCCGGACCAACTGGATGTTCGACTGTGCTGAAGGCAGTCTGCGCCAGCTGATGAAGAGCGTGATTCGTGTGCCGCTGACCACCAAGTTCTTCATCTCGCATCTACACGGCGACCACGTGTACGGACTACCCGGTATCCTCTGTACATTGGACAACCACAACGCGGACTACTTGGATCCGAAGACCAGGGAGAACGTGCCGCGTCCCATCGATGTGTACGGCCCGTTGGGCCTGTTCTCCTATTTGAACACGGCTTTCGCCACCAGCAGCACGCGGATGACCAACCTCAGCATTACGGTGCATGAACTGGTAAGCCCGGAGATGCTGCACAAGACCACGGCGCATGAGAAGTTCATGCGTGATGCACCGCAACATCCGGTAAGTTAACTCAAGCTCCGATGAGGTTGATTGGGGGGACGCTGCTGCTGACAATGCGTCTGCTTTCGATCATTAGAGTCTCAAACGCGAGTGGATCCACGCGGAATCCGACGGGAATGGCGACGTCTGGAACGTTCTGGACGATGGCAAAGTCAACGTGCGCGCTGCTGCATTGAAACACACGGTCACGAGCTTCGGGTAAGCAGGCTGCTGCCACCGATTGAGCCTTCGCTTGACCTTGTCGTTATTGTTCGTGTTCGCCGCTCGGACTCACAGATTTCTACGCCGTTTTCGTCTTGCTATGATTGACATTCGCCTTCAGATACGTCGTTGAGGAGCATTCTATCCCTGGCAAGCTCAAGCTGGACGTTCTGCAAGCTCGTGGCCTTCGACCAGGACCTAAGTACCGCGAACTCAAGCTTGGCGGCAGCGTTGAGCTGCCCAATGGAGAAATCATCCACGCCTCTGAAGTACGTGTGTGTGTGTGCGTGTGGAAGTAACCACTACCATACGATGCAAGAGACGCTAATCATAGGGTGCATTTGTGCTCCTCACTGTGTAGGTCACTGGGCCGAAGGCTCGCGGAAGGAAAGTGGCGATTCTTGGGGATTCGGCCGACTCCTCCCGGATGTTCGACCTTGCGCGTGACTGCGATGTGCGTACAGTACACACCACTGTGCCAATCTGTTTGGCTCTTTCTCCTGACGAATGCCGGTATTGGATCGTTTGGTCTTATTCCAGGTCCTCGTACACGAAGCAACGCTGAGCCATGAGATGGTTACACAGGTAAGATGCCTCCTCTTCGTTGTGATCGAATCGTTGGACTTCTGTATACATGGTTTTGATGCTTGTTATCCGCCATTGGCGTTTGTTTTCTTGCTGTGCAGGCGGTGCTTCGTGGCCACTCGACTGCTCGAATGGCTGGGTACGCCGCCAAGAAGATGAACGCGACGTTGTTGGCGCTGACGCACTTCAGTCACCGCTTTCGGCACTGGACCGTCGATTATAAGGCGCGCACCACGCTGCACCTCGCGTTGGAGGCTCAGAAATCGTTCGGGAAGCGTGCTGTCGTGCCGGCGTCGGACTTCCTGCGGATCCCGATCCCGCGGCAACCTCACGAATAGAGTGTGTGTTGGATGGAGAGCCATGCAACTTGGCTTCGGCAAATAAAGATGCAATGCAACGTCCCATGATGCTTTCAGGTTTTGTGACCCAACGATATGGGTTTTATTGATCTACGTCGTGCTTTAAGTAGTTCAGGCTGGAGCTACTACTTGCAGTCCTAGAAGCAAGCGCGAGCCAATTCACGCGTTAAATGGGTCGGAACTGCTCATTGCTGCGTTGAGAATGCGCTGCTGGCTCTTGAAATACCGCAGCAGCAAGGTTGCGTGCTTGGAGGCGGCCTTCCGATGTTCAATTTCCTCCAGATCGGCGCGTGTCTGTTCGCAACAAGATCGGTGGGTTTGCAACGCCCGCTGCTTCTCGTCCTCGCTCCACTCGTACACCTCTTCTGTACCAACCACTGAGCCATTGCGAAGCGCAGATGTCAGGTGCTCCTTGTCCATCGCAGCCGTTTGTAGCGCACGCACCATTGCTTTCGACACGATGGATCCGGTGGCGTCCGCTGTGTAGCCAACACGCAGATCCCCGTCTTCTAGCTGCATGAGCTCGACGCCCGCGGCTTCTTTGGCGATGAGCATACGTCTGATCTTGAACAGAGGATCCTTCGTGCTGAGCTGCAGTTGCAGTTGTCCACGATCATTCGCATTGGCCTCCAAAACGAAACCTGAGTACAGCAGAAACTGCTGATTGGTGCGGCGGCCATAGAACATGGTCACCTGCTCGTCTTGCTGAAAGGCGCGAATGGCTTGACACGTCACTACAGCGTCGCGCGGGTCGGAAAACGTGGAGATGACGTCGCTCTGCTCGTGGTTGCACAGATCCCATCCGGGGATGAGCGCCATAGCGCTGCTTGGCTCCGAAGAGGACGATTCGACTACTGCCACCTCGTTCTGACGCGTGAGCACAGCGCCCAATGCCCAGAAGTAGTTGCCGATCGTGAACTTCTCGCTCGGAATGGGACAACCCTTCCAACGCGACAGCAACACGTGCAAGTAACAGAACTGCTTGATGGCGTTGTACAACTGCCTCACAGCCGGAGTGAACAGCGGCGTGTTCGCCAGAAAAGCGAAGTCCTCGGCCTCGTAGAACAGCGGGATCTCGAACGTCTCGGGAAGAATGGCAATATACGGCCCGAAGAATGCACTCGACGCGGTGGCTGGTTTGCAGGCCTCCGCTAATAGTCGCAGAGCGAGATTACAGCTCGGGAACTGCCGAAGCAGCGGATCGTTTTGCACGCTCTTCCACTTGTCCGCATGCGCTTGCGGTCCTAAGCTCAAGTGCGTCCCGAGGATCATGGCATACGGGATGGACAGGAACGCAGCGTCCTGCGCGATGTCTCGACGCGCCACGAGCCCCAGTCCTTGGTTGCCGACATGCCGCACAGCCACTGGAAGTTCCTGCTGCCCAACGTTTCGCTGGAACCAGGCGTCGAAAGCCAACAGGTCCTTCTCAGCCGCCGGCTTGGTCCGCACGCGATGCCTGGCGTCATGCTTTCCCAGCCGCTGGATCTCGCGCACTGCGCGCGTGACGCTTGCCAGCACGTCCGTCTGCCAGCAGCCGGGTGCCGCAGTCAGCTCCTGCAGCAGTTGCATGTTGGTCGTTTGCTCTTCACAGGGAGATCCCCCGTTCGAGTGACTTCTTGTATTCCAGTCGCTCCTCCCACCTTTGACAGTCACACCTCCTTATATGTACACTTTCGGCGGACATAATGAGGAACATATAAGGAGGTGTGACTGTACATAATAGTCAGCGATTTTTTTTTTTAAATTAATTGCTGCGGCACGGTCTTGGTTCTGCTGGGTCAACTGATGGCTCCCCAATATTGGCGTCGTTGCTTGCTCCTTTTGTGCGAGAGGTTATCACGCAACCGTGAAGTGTCGCTGCGCGCGAGGACGTCCATCGATTCGGTCGAGGAGGAACGCGTGCACCAACGGAGGCTCAATATGTGTGTGATAACTCGCAGCTTCTCGATGGAACTGCTCGGAGTTCATTATGGCGAGACAGATGTCGCCATATACCTCCAAGTCCGGCAGAAAAATCACGTTTAGACTTGTTCCCTTCGTCTTGTCCACCGCAGCAGGAAATTGCTCCAAGATGAACCGACCCAGTGCAAACGGAGGCGCCACGTCCACACCTGCGGGCAAGTGAGCCAACGCAGTCCCGTCCGCTGGTGCCGCGCCACCTGGCCATGCACGCTGGCCAGGCGATCCAGTAGGCAGGGCGTAGTTGCCGCCATGCATGTACGCCAGTGAAGCCTCATAGTTGGCCGGGTCGGGACACAACAACAGCAATGGAGCACTTTCCGAACACTGGAATCCGCTGCGTTGCAGGTGGATGAAAACCCTTCCAACACCGCTCGAGACATAAAGGTCGACATGCTCTGGCGTGAGGTCCTTCCGACGACACGGACGTCGACGTCCGAGATTGAAGCGCTGGAACTTGTTGCTGGAGCTGGCATCTTCTTCCAGAGAGAAAGTGACGAAAGGAAACAGAAACACTTCATGTGTCACCTTCAACGTAACCTTTTTCATATCTGTTTGGTTACGGCAACTGAAGCCTGAGTAACTTTTTCGTGCCGGTATGGTTACGGTTACTGTGCGTAATTTGTGTGGCAACGAGCCGGCCAGACCAGAGTAACCCTCCTTCGACGACCAAGGAACGATGGCGATGGCGATGGGGATGGGGATGGCGCGCGTCTTCGGATGCAGCGCCGTCTCGGCTTCTGCTGCGGCTTCTGTGCGCGTGGGTGCGATGCCCGAGAGCATGTTCACCGTCTCGCGCCGCTGGGCCTCCAAGAAGGCCGGCGGTTCCACCAAGAATGGCCGCGATTCCGAGTCCAAGCGCCTCGGCCTCAAGAAGTCCGGCGGGTACGCTCCGTAACTCCATCCCGGCGCCTTGTCGGCCTTGGTGGGTGCAGTCTAACCCTTCTGTGTCTGCACGTGATCTGCAGACAAAGCGTGGTGGCCGGCAATATCATTATCCGACAGCGCGGCACCAAGTACCACCCCGGTACAGGTGTGGGCATCGGCAAGGATCACACGATCTTCGCCGTGCGCGACGGCTTCGTGCGCTTCTGGTACAACGTCCCCAAGAAGCGCCAGGAGGTGTCCGTCAAGAACACGCGCGAGCCACTTCGTCGCGTGGCCAAGGCCAGTGCGTAGAGAGAGCGTCGGCGATTGACTAACCCGATGAGTAGAGGACAAAGGCAACAAATCAAGAGCGGATGCTGTTTGCTTACGATGGTCGTGTCGACGGGGTAATCCCATTCTTCACCCTTTACAGCGCTCCTTGGCCTTCCTGGCGGGCGTTCTGTGGTTATGTTTGCTGTTCCCTAGTACAGGAACGTACGAAGTAGGAGCTCAGGCTCGCGATATGGCATCGCCAACCGAATTATTAATGGGAGCGCTAGCAGGAAGCGCTAACATTTAGGAGAAGGGCATGCGCAGCCCCTTGAAGTGGAAGTTGGTGGGGCTCGTATAGCCCTGCATGTTGGCTTCAATCACCTTCACGACGTTCGAGGAACCAGCCACGGCGTCGTGTAATCCGTGGACCAGCACGATCACATCTCCGTTGGCGATCCAGCCCAACTCCTTCCCATACGAGATGGCCTTCAACGTCAGGCTCTCCACGCCGACCATGGACTCCACCCGCAGTGCCATCACTCCTCTGAAACAAAGCACGTGACAGTTCATCAATCAATACCAGCTTCCAGTTACAGACACCGCAACAATTCACCAGTACCTTGACACTCCTGAGAGTTGGCGTGCTGTGGAGCCAGAGGCAGTGACCGCCAGGATGTTGGCTTCGGGGCGATACTTAGCCAGTAACTTGGTGCTCGAGCCCGTCTCTGTGAACGAGATGATCAGCTTCGCACAGACGTCGATGGCGATCTCCACTGCGGAGCTGGCAACCGACTCGCACATGCTGATATGCTGCAGGTTCAGCGCCTGGGACACACGATACAGCTCGGCATAATCCAGCGCGGCCTCCGCTTCGACACAGATCTTGGCCATGGTCTGTACAGCTTCCTTTGGGTACAATCCCTTGGCAGTCTCGGCGGACAGCATCATGGCGTCCGTTCCATCCAATACAGCGTTCGCTACGTCCGTGCATTCTGCATTGGACGGCGTGGGTTTCTTCGTCATGGACTGCAGCATTTGTGTGGAGGTCACGACGGGTTTCCCAGCGCGATTGGCCTTGGCGATGATCATTTTCTGAGCTAGGAAGACTCGCTCAGGCGACAGCTCCATGCCCAGATCGCCGCGACTCACGTGAATGCCGTCGGCCTCAGCGATGATCTCATCAATGTTCCTCAACGCTTCCTGGCTCTCGATCTTCGCGTGCACACGAATGTATCGTCCTGCGTGGCCAAGACACTCCCGAATTGCACGCACATTGGCGGCCGAGCGTACGAAAGATCCCGACACGATGTCCACTGCTTGTGGGATGGCGAAGTTGAGCAGGTCGTCCTCGTCCTTCTCCGTGATGCCAGGGATCTGTATAGCCGCACCTGTTTAGCAAAACAAACTGCATTGGTTTCTCTTCCTTGCTCATTCTACTAAGCATGACAGACATAACACATGGCCAACGAACCTGGAAGGTTCATGTTCTTCTTCTCCTCCAGCACGTGGTCGTTGTGCACCTGCACGATAATGGAGTCAGGTTGGCACTCCAGCACCGTCATCACGAGGCTGCCGTCGTCGCACAAGATCTTGGAGCCCACTGCTACTGACGAGGGCAGCAGTTCGTAGGTGCATGCGATGCGCGAGCTGTCGCCCTCTACGCCATAGTCCGTTGTAATCTCTAGCTTTTGTCCGGCCTGGTAGGTGCACCAATCCAAGGTTACACATGTGCAAATGCAACGCAGGATCGTACACGCTTAGCTTACCTTGAGCTGCACCGGCTTGTGGCCTTTCAGAAATCCGGTGCGAATCTCTGGGCCTTTAGTGTCCAGCAACACAGCGCAGTGGCAGCCAGGGCGAGCCGCAACTGCCTCACGCAAATTCGACAGGCTTCGCTTGTGCATTTCGTGGTCTCCGTGCGAAAAATTCAGCCGCGCGACGTTCATCCCAGCATCCAGCAGTTCACCTGCAAACAATGGCAGCGTGTTGCAGCATCCGCGGTCAGTCTGGATACAACGAACAAGGCAAGAGGTCTCCATTCCAAACACCATCGTTGTGATACTTACCCAACATCTCAACGGACCACGACGCCGGACCGATGGCGCAAATGATCTTGGTCTTTCGGCCGCGTGTGGACGTCGGAGTCAGGATCTGCTCCAGCTTAATGCCTACATGGAAGTGCTGTCGCCACACCAACCACGATCGCCAATAACAGCGCAAAACGCAACCGCCCAAAGTTAGCGGAGGTCGATAAAACCTCCGTGAAAAGACCAGCAAAGCGACGCACAGTGGGTTCACGCGCAATGGATGAGGCCTCAGGCTTGAGCACCATCTCCGCGAACTCTTGTGAGACGGAGCGGTAGCGGTGCCAACTGCCCAGCCGCACGGGCGGGAACGCCTTCACGCGGAGCTGGTCGTAGGCTGACGACGGGACCAGTGTGTCCTCCTTGGAGCGCCGTCTCTGCATTTTCACGCGCGCTCCCGCCGAGAGGGGGCTTCTGCCGGTGCGGTCGCTCATGTCTGGCACGCTGTCCAGGCTTGCGGCCGCCAGCCAAACCTGCGAATGTCCCTTCGGCGCTAACACTGGCAGATGGCGGCAATGCCGGCGCATGAGCTCAAGTGGGTCGGTTGTTGCCTGTCAAAGTCGATACCTGCATTTTGGGGTTCTTCAACCCTCTTCAATACGATAGGAGCTGCGGGTTGGGTCACCGCAACCCGCAGGTTTAGGGCAGGTCCTTGCGGGTTTCAAAATTCGACCCGACCCGTGGAAGAGGAGTCGGCCCGTCGGCCGAGCGGGCAGAGACGTTGAAAGGGCGGCGCGTGCAATGGATTGAATGCCCCAGAGATCGCCTTTATCCTTGCAGTTGTAGCACGGTACCGTCGCCAGCGCTTCTTACGCACTCGGAGGATATCCCCATGAGTGAGCCCGCCACCGAAGCGAATGGCATCGTCGCGCCATCGCGGCGAGTGCCGCCGTCATTGCTGAGATCGCTGTTTGGCAAGGGGCAGCAGTCCAATGACGCGCCGCTGACGCATGATGGCAACAATGCCTCCATTCTATTAGACGACAATGCACATCGAGACACGCCCTGGACACCCAAGAGCTTGGGTCGCGCCAAGACAGCCATCATCTACAAAGTACGCTTACATGAAGGGAGGTTCGACCATTGTGGTACAATATGAGACTGACACAAGGCGCGTTTTGGCATGGTTCGCTGTGCATTGTGCCAACCAGCAAACTCTGAATGACAAACTGCTCGTCATGGAGCGCAACATTTTCTTCTTCAACGGTTGGGTGCCATACTTTGTTTCACTCCAAGAAGACCACATGCTCATGTTCACCAGCCGCGAGCGATGGGAGCAAGGTCTGAAACCTGACAAGGTACAGTCACAACATCATCGGCATACAACTATTCCTATTGCCTCAAGCCTAATGACGATGGTGGCATTCCTATAGGTGATCGAGTTGCACCACATGATGCTGCTTGGTGATATGAAGGTGGATGCGGTGGACGGACACACATCCCAGCATCAGGGCGACGGCAGCTCACGCTTGTTTCGCCGCAAGTTGCTCGAAACCGACGAGTTGGACGAGGTACGTGTGGCGAAGATGGACAACACGTCTGCAGACGGGTGACTTACCCTTGTTGCATTCATTTGTTGTGCTGCATGCCACAGTGGTTGAATGAGGAACTCCGCCAGAGCTTGGTAGTCAGCTCTGGTAGCCGGGTGGACGGACTGGCTGCCAACAACCCGAACGCGAGCACGCACAGTATACTGGAGTTTGGTTCGTACAGTCAAAACACGTTCGAGTTGTGGACAAAAGCGATTCGTCACATCCTGAATGTCAAGCGCGAGAGGCATGCCAATAGTACAAGCAACAATCGAAGCAAAGGCGACACCGATGAGACCTCGGGGAATGCGGATGACGAGGTTGGATCGTTCAAGGTATCGAAAGGAGGCTGGGTTTCTCCGGGGCAAGACTCCAAGGTAACGCTGCACCAAAGTGAAGTGTGGTGCCAACGCGTTCTCTCCGGGGAGAAGGAAAAAGCTGAGTCGGAGATCCGTCGGATAGCGGCAATGGAGAAGCTGGTGTGCCAAGTCACGAGTCCGCAGATGGCGTTGCTGGTCTATGAGAAGGTGAGTCGCGTGCACGAGCTTTTCACGGCCAACAGCAGACGTGAAATCGAAAAACTTGACTCGAGAGAGAAGCCACTGCCGACCGAGGTGCTCAACTTTTTCGCCGATCACCTCAAGAGGAAATACTCCGTCTTCTTGATCCTGGCGCTGGCGTACGGAGTACAAGAAGAGGAAATTCGTGAGGCACACGAGCGGATGTGCCTGGAGAATGCGGCTGTGGATGCTGGTGTTGGTGGCGGGAGCGGCGAGAAGCAACGAACCGTGGCTTCCTACGGCTTTGCGGATCCTGAAAGTCTCGATCTGTACGAGAAGTATCGCGATGCCGCATTGAACTATCACAAAATGAATTACGGAGACACGTCTGCCGCTGAAGAAGAGGATGCCATCATGCACCTCCCTGTGATGCTGCAAGTCGCCGTTATTCGTGAAGACGTTGAGGAGTCCAGCGCCATGCTTTCCATTCTGGATACCGTCAAATCTCGCCTCTGGGAGCACTGCGCCAAAGAAAATAATTCGAAGTGATCTGCCAACAGGAGTCTAGGGTCGCTCAAAGCATGCTCTTTAGTTCACAGGATTTATGTCAACCTCAGCAACACAATTGGAAGATAGGACCCACCTTTTGCTGTCTGCACTACGACGTTCAAGGTGGCATTCATCATACGCGTGTCACGTAGGTTTTTTTTTCGTCAGCAAGAGCTGATGTAATGTGGCCGTGCATTTCCTGAATCACTCGCCGGAACTCTGGGTCGTTCATGTAATGCGCTGTGAGTTGCTCCATGCAGCGTGTATCGCTATCAGGAGTGCCGGAAGCCGCCGCCGTAGCTTCCACGAGTGGCTCAATCCCTATCGTCGCGCAACGGGGTAAATAGGTCAGCGATACCAACATGTGCGCTGACCCTATTGGTTTCAAAGAATAGCGTTTGTGCTTACCCCATGTCTTCATCATTAAGTCTGCTGCGCGGATGGCTTCGTCTCGGCCTATCATCCGGACACTACATTTCAAATGGAAAAGGAAGTTCAAACAACACACTACCATATTTCCTCCTCGCCTAGAATTGAAAATACTAGCGAATGATCTCACGTAAGCGATTCCCCACTCTTCATGGTTACGCGCACCAACCGTCCCCGCAAGCGCACACCCTTGATGTCGCCTCGGTGGATACTCATCACGGACGGACAACGTCCCAAAGAAGCAGTGGACGCAAGCGCCGTGGACCCAGCGATAATCCGTAGGCTCTGGTCGCAAACAGACATGCCGAAGCATCGACGCAGCACCTGCAGCTCTGTTCGCGCCCCCTTCCTCTTGGCCCTTGCCCGCACAATTTGCACCTGGAGCATTGCTAATGCGCGCGCGCATCCGTGTCGGATCTCTGGAATGAACCGAACCGTCAACTTCAACATTTGGCTACAAACGGGTGGGCCGAAATGAAACGGGTGGGTCAGAAAGCGAGTCTTGAATCTCCACATACAAGTGCAACATGATGGTGATTCATAACGGGTGGGCCGGATTGACTTCCTGTTCAACCCACCCGTTTTGAGCTTCATCGACAATCACTCTCGGCGAAAGGTTGAAGCCTTCAAGGCTTTCATTCTGGAAGAAGACGAAGAAGCCTCGTCGAAAAAAGAATGCAGGCTGCCGCCGCGCACTTGCGCAAGAAATGGTAAGACATGCATGCTGCTAGTTTATACCGCGGAGTTGGATCATGTGGGTGTTCGTCCCTTAATCGTACATGGGCATGCATACTCAGGGACGTGGTCGTTGTTGGCGGGGGCCACAATGGCCTTGTGGCTGCTGCGTACCTCGCAAAGGTGCGCGCCGTGTGCATGCTTGCCTGAGATATCGGCAACCACAAGTGATACAACGTGTAGATCTGTTAAAATATGTATGTGAATGATGATTCTTAGGCAGGGAAGAGCGTATGCGTGCTTGAAAAGCGACACCTCGTCGGAGGTGCCGCAGTTACGGAGGAAATCTTCCCAGGGTTCAAATTCTCGCGAGCATCCTACGTGTTCTCGCTTTTCCGACCACAAATTATTAGGGACTTGGAGCTATATCGGCACGGACTTGAAGGTATGCGTTGCTGAGATCAATGGAGGGTGTGGATCAATAGTTTGAGAGCAGCGTATCGTGTTTGGGTGTGGAACGCAGTGTTTACGCGGGATCCTTCCTCTTTCACGCCAACGCCTGATCGTCGGAGTCTGCTTCTCGGCAGTGACATGCAGGAAACACAAGCCAGCATTGGTGAGGTTATCTTTCCAATTGTAGCCGTGTCAAGTGTGAAATATCGTTCTGAGCGTGTTCGTTTGGGCATCCTGTTGTTTGTGTTGACAGCCCAGTTTTCAGCAGCCGATGCTAAGGCATATCCGGAGTACAGCAAAATGCTGGAGGTAACGATAGTCAATCACTCGTTAGTGCTGTGCTCATTCCTTGTGTTCGTTAATGTTGCCGTTGTTTTGCGGTTTAGGAAATGGTGGATTTCTTTGTACCGATGCTGGACGAGGTGAGAAGTAGTTTGAGCGGTCATCTTGTCGTGCATATATGCATTTTTCGTTGTTATTGCTCATGCTCAATGGTGCAAAATTGCAGCCTCCGCCGGATCTACATGGTGTTTTCGACTCAAGTGTTCCCTTGAGGTAATTTGCTGTCGCGACGACGGCGATCAGTCATCGTGAACGATGCCAATGGCAACTAACAGCTTGAACCTGATGTCTTTGACCAGCCAACGCATGGATGCAGTGCAATCCATGATGCGTCTTGGCTACCGATGCGGCAGGTTTGGGAAAAAGCTGACAACCTTCTCAGAGTTTATGGCTGCGCCTGCGACAAAAATCCTGGACAAGTGGTTCGAATCGGACACACTGAAGGCAACACTCGCGACGGACGCCATTATTGGTGCAAAGGTTTGTAGCATGACGAAGTATAGCGCTGCTTCTGGAGCAATTACTAATCCGTGCTTGATAGGTTTCCCCGTCAACGCCTGGGTCGGCTTACATTCTCTTCCATCACGTCATGGGGGAAGTTAATGGCATAAAGGGCGCTTGGGGACATGTGAAGGGCGGCATGGGAGGGGTTTCCCAGGCAATTGAGAAAGCTGCTGTGGAGGCCGGAGCCGAGATTTTTACCAGCACTCCTGTCGAGTCGATTGCAGTGAATGGCGGAAAAGCGCGTGGCGTTTGCTTGGAGGGAGGGGAAGTCGTCGAATCGGAGTTCGTAATGTCGAATGCAAACCCGGTCACAACGATGCTTGAATTGGTCGACAGAACGGAATTGCCCGAAAGCGTCGTCGCGCATTTCAAGAAGAGCTGGAACTGCGAATCGGCTTCGACAAAGGTGATCTACGCATGATGACGTTTCTTGATTGCTGTCGTATGCTAGCACTGCTGTGTGAGTCTGCTCACGGTTTGCTCTTTGTGTAGATCAATGTTGCACTTGATCGACTGCCGAACTTCTCGTGCATCCCGAATACAGGTGATGGCAATACACCGATGCCGCATCATTGTGGCACTGTCCACTTCGAAGACTCAATCCAACAGGTACGGTAGAGAATTTGCGCCTCGCATTTTGCATCTTCAAGGGTAGTAGTTTTGTCTCGTGATGCGATTTCTTATGCGGGGGTAGATCGAAGATGCCTTTTTGGACTCTCAACACGGCAGTGCCTCACGACGACCAGTTATCGAGATGAACGTGCCGACATCTTTGGACCCGACTATTGCTCCACCAGGTAAAGGTTTGCGGCGGTATTTGCTTTCACCGTTATTGAGTGTTTGTTACCATGACGATTCTTGATTTTCGTAGGAAAGCACATTGCTCTTCTCTTTGTGCAGTACACGCCGTACGAGCCAAAGGTAGGTGTTCTATCCGCACTGCAATCATGAAGGAGCCCTGTCCACTGTATCCTGACGACGAAGTATGCAGGACGGAAAGTGGAGTGAGCCAGGCAAGAAGCAACGCTTCGCTAACCAAGTGTTTGCAGTCATCGAGCAGTATGCTCCTGGCTTCACGAAATCCATCATCGACTACGAAATCCTCACAGTAAGTTAGCGCTCGTTCTGGGCATGCCGTCTACTGGTTGCTGGCCTGCTCACACGCTGGAATTTACTTTATTGCTGTTTGCTGCCAGCCTCCAGATCTTGAAAGTATCTTCTCGCTTCCTCGGGGCAATATTTTCCATGGAGCCATGGGCCTGGACCAGGTGCGGTGGGATAACTTTGCATCGGTTTGCATGCGGCCCTGCATTTTGACGCGATATTATCTGGTGTCGCGTTGTAGCTATTCTGGATGAGGCCGATGCCTGGGCTCTCCACTTATCGATCGCCCGTCGAAGGATTATACCTCTGCTCGGCAGGAACACATCCTGGCGGTGGAGTAATGGGAGCGTGTGGCCGCAATGCCGCCACGATTTGCTTGAACGACATGCGCCGCAACAAGTATCCGTGACGTCGAGCACGTTTCAACGTACAACCGTAATGTTAAATTAGCTTTTAGGTTTGATGTAGTGTGCATGTGCCCGTACGAC
This sequence comes from Nothophytophthora sp. Chile5, assembly GCA_001712635.2. NCBI lineage: Eukaryota > Oomycota > Peronosporomycetes > Peronosporales > Peronosporaceae > Nothophytophthora > Nothophytophthora sp. Chile5. The sequence continues at coordinate 23,558 of MBAC02008725.1, forward strand.
CACGTCGCGGAGCTTTTTGTTCACGACTTCAGGCTTCGCCAGCCAAGGTATGCATTTGAATGCTGCGCCGTCCAGTGAAGGCGGCGTCCAGCATTTCGTCTTCGTCGACAAGGAACGAGTTCGTCGTGTCGCTCACGTAACTGAACTTGCCGAACGAGTCGTAGTCCAGCTCGGATCTTCTCCGGTGGCGCGAGTGGGGGCTTTTCCAGGGGAAGATGATGCCGAAGATGCTGCCCGTGGACGCCGTCTTCGAGGCCAGGTACTTGTCAAAGTTGATGTCTGGGCTCTTGGAGCGTTCCTCCTCCATCGACATGGGTGCCGGAACCCAAGGTGGCGAGATCTTCTTGCGCAGAACCATGTTCCAACGGATGTCCTTGAAGAACGGATGCGTGAGCACGTCACTGGTCTGGCGCGCACCAAGGCGTTTGTTCGGGTCCTTCTCCAGCAACCCCAAGATCAAGCTACGAGCATCCGGGTGGATACCGCACTTGGATGGGAACTTCACCGGATCCTTCTCGATCAACTTGTACAGCACCGACACGTTCAGGTGATGGAACGGTCGCTTCGCCAGCAGCATCTCGTAGAGCAAGATCCCCAGGCACCACCAGTCCACGGCCTTGCCGTAATCACGGGAGCGCTTCGGCTTCAGCAGCTCCGGCGCAGTGTACGCGGGTGACCCCGCCATCGTGCGCGCGCCAGACATCTGGTTCACGTTGGTCTTGGACAGACCAAAGTCCACCAGCGCGATGTTGCCTTCGTCGTCAATCATGATGTTGTCGGGCTTGAGGTCGCGGTACACGATGTCGCACGCGTGCAGGTGCGACAGCGCGAGCACAATCTGCGCCGCATAGAACTTGACGCGCGCCAAATCGAGGGGGATCTTCACGCGGTGCTCCTTGTTGTTCGAGAAGCGGTTCATGTGCGTGTACAGACTGCCACCGGGGTAGTACTCCATGCCTAGGAACACGCGCGACTGGCTTTGGAACGAAAAGCGCAGTGGCGCGATGAACGGGTGGTGCACGTCGCGCAGGATGCGCATTTCCGTCTTGGTGCGCAGCTTGTCGTAATTGGACATGGAGCTCTTCTCGAGGATCTTCACTGCGAAGATCTCGCCCGTGTTCTTTCGTTCGGCCAGCACAACCGTGCCGAACGTGCCTTTGCCCAACACACGGTTCACGTGGAAGTGCTGGATGGAGAGCGACAGCACGCGCTTGGACGTCGAGGCCTGGAACGCGCGCTCCGCCTTCGCCGCCTTCCGGTCGGCGTCCGACATCTGGAATGCCGCCAGGTCCACTTCGATCTGCATCTGCAAGTTCAGCACGCGGCCGCCAGGACTCAGCTGGATCTCGTCGCGAGTGGTGAACGAGAACTCGCGCTGCAGCGACTTATTCCAGATCGTGCCGGCAGCGAGCACCTGCAGCACGTTCGGCTGCTTGGTGGTCATGTACCGCGACACCGCGAATCTCTTGAAGAGCACGAACCGAGAGAAGCCCAGCACCACATCAACGAGACCTTCGCGGCCGAAGAAGGTCGACGACGGCAGGAATTCGCACGGGTAGCTCACCGATACCGTCATCTCGGACGAACAGATGGGGAAGAGCGAGATGAGGTTCGCGGCCGAGTCGTCCACGCCGCTCTGTTCCAGGAATTGCGTCGTCCACATGGAGTAGAACTGCTTCACTGTGCTGAGGTTGCGTGTCTTCCAATCGCCCGACGAGCGCACGGTCTGAGCGAGCAGGCTGCCCGTGGAGAAAGGCACTGGCGCGCTGGCCGACGGGTTGAACGTGCTGGTGCGAGCACTGTGCAGGTCCGAGTCACGACCGCACGACGTCCCGCTGAAGCTGACGCCGGGCTTCCGGTTGTTGGCGTTCTGCACGGCCTGCTGGATCATCTTGATCCAGATCTCGCACTCAATGCTAGAGCGCGTGTACATGGCGAACACCTTGTTGATGGTCGTGGTGATCAACACACCGTTCGAGCGGTTCTCGTCGCGCGCCGCGCCCGTCACCGTCACTCGTCCGCGATACTTCTCCGTGTCCACCATGGCCACATCCTTGGACACGTAGTCTATTCACCGAGACAAAGCACACAAACGTCAGTCGAAACCCAAACGGGAGAGAGCGCGCGCAACCGAACACGAGGCAAGACAGACAGAAACGTACAGGAGAACGACGTGCCCGACAGGATCGCGTAGCGGTAGCGCCAGGAGCGCACGACGTGGCCTTGCTTCCAGATATAACCCTCCCAGTCCGTCTCATAGATGTCCTCGAAGGCGTTACTCAGGTCTGGGGACACGCTCAACCGCGTGCGCGCGTTGGGCGCGACGCTGCCCGTGCCGCTGCGCTCCGTGACGGACGAGTAGCTGGCTGAGCCGTCGAAGAAGTCGTCGCTCTCGCGGCCGCCGTACACCGTCTGGCTCGGCCGCATCGAGTACGACGACGCGCGCTTGTCGAAGCGACTGCCGCCGCGGCCAGAGCTCATCATCATCATACTCGTGCGCTCGCGGATCGTCATGGCCTCGGCGTCTTCTGCTGAAAACAAGGTGATTCGCTGGCGCTGCATCGGGTCGCTCGCTCGCTCTGGGTTCCGCCGCTCACTGTCGTCCCGTAATGGCTCGACCTCGCTCTCTGCCCGATTGTCTGTCCCCTTCCTCTCGACCGCGCGATTTCCCCACTGCGGCGAAAGGCTAAGCGCGGGATTGGGAAACACTGGACTGGAGTATACTATACCAGATCAGAGGCCCGCGCGCACGCTCGTGGAGTGACTGTCTGTTTGTAGGGAGGGGCGCGATCGGAAACGGAGAAAGCGCAGAAAAGATGGCAGAGCTGTGGCGTCCGTCCTGCTTGGCGGGCTGGGGCTTGGGATCCCGAGCCAAAAGTTAGCGCGAGGCCGAGAATAGAAGGGGCGGCGTTTTGTCTCGGGTTTGGGAGACCGGCCTCTCCCCTCTCTCTCGCCCCCGAACCCCAAACGACCACAAACCTATCCCTAAACGAACGCCATACACCTGAAAAATTAGGTGCAGGGGAACAAGAGAGCGCGCCGAAATCGCAGCGGTTTTAGAATAGCGTAAAAGTGGCGTTTTCGCCACAAATACTGGTCGGCATTTCCCCATCTTCAGTTTTTTTATGGGCTCGAACATGGATTGAACCAGCAGGGGTGGTAAATAAAGCCACCCGTGCACGTTTCTTTTCGAATGTCAGAGTTCGCCCAAAGCGACCAAGCCATTGAATCTTTCCACCAATGCCGCGAAACAACCAAGCCACTGATTGGGCGCGGAGGGGGTGCTGTGAAACACGGTGTCGAAACTGCATGAGCACTTTGCTTTACTGCACTGAGCTGTCTGAACGGGTCGGAACCGTGTTGGTTGGTGCCCTGCTTTGCTGCGCTAAAAATAACTGGGCCGTTTCCCTATTCCCAAACAAAATGATTCTCCGGACATAAATAACCAGAGAGCCCGAGCGTAATCCTGACGCTGGATTCCTGCGCATTGCCCACCTGCTCAGAAAAACCGCCGCGCCACAGATGGAGTCCGGCTTTGGAGGCGCATTCCAGCGAAAACATTCCAGCGAAAAATAAGGTGAAAACTTGGAGCGACGATTGGGCTGAGCTTATGCACAAAGTGTCAATGCGACACGAAACCAAGGCGCGATTGGGCAACGACAACAGGGCAGCTCTGCAGTGTGATCCGCCCACCTGACAACTGTGTCCCAGGCCTCGCATGCTGCCATCAACGAAATACCGGTAAGGTGACTGCCTGGTTTGCTAAATCCACGGTTAAATAAGGGTACAGGTCAGAATCTTCTGCTAATGCAACATAGGGCAAGGGATCTGGTTGCCGAGACTGATTTCAGTTCATGTGGTGCGGACAACGTGATGACTACCGGAATGTAGGAGAAGCCCCTTGACAGTTCTGTAGGATACGATACAGCATTAATATCTCATACATGTACCAGCGCGTTGAGTGCGTGGCAGATTGGTCGTACCATAATACATGTATGATGCTTTTCACGATCCTGTGCCAACCCACCTGCTCATATACCAGTATTAAAACATGAACCCGGTAGCCCCCCGTTCCAATGACCTGGACCCTTCCCTCGAGGATAGCGACATACCTGCCATTTTAGCCAATCAGGAGGAGTCTCATGTCTCTCGATCCAGCGGTACTGAACTCACTTTCGCGGAACTTTACGCCCTAATTCCAATCGCATAAAGCCCAATTCGCGATCAGATTTGGCTGGCATGACAGGCTTCCTGCGCCACGCAGCTCCGCAGTCCCAATGGCACCACCGCAACTCGCGCGCACACCGTCGCATGCTATTATAATGCTCGGTAGCTGAAGATCCAGACAGCGGAGAGGAAGGATACGTTATGCGTGCAAACGTGTGGCAGGCTGGCAGCAAAGCCAGTCACTTCGGGTTCGTCCCGTCTCCGAGACGTCGGGATCTGAACTGACTTCGGACCAGCAAGTGCTCCCCGTTTTGTGCACAGGAAGTTGCTGGGAAATCTTCCCCCAAGCAACAAGCAACAACGCTGTGCGCTGGGGTTTGTGATGACCCAACCTTCCCATCCATTTCTCGGTCTCGTATGCTTGGGGTACTCTGCAGTAGAAGAACTTCAACCGGTTGCATGCCACCACCCCATTCACTACTTTTGGGCGGCGGCTAGCGCTATGCCAGTTCCCGCAGAGGCCAAATTCCGCAGAATCTGATCG
>MBAC02008726.1:0-37665 GCA_001712635.2 Nothophytophthora sp. Chile5
CAGGCGTGAACTCACTATTTCATATTTCCCCATTGCATTGGAGTGTTTCTGTATACTCTTGTGCATTTCATATCTGCGGAGAGGGCAAGGACCCCCCTCTCTGAATTGCGAATTGTTTCGTCTCTTCATTGGGACGTGGTGCGCGTGTGGTTTTCCAGAATTCCCGAGTGTTTTGGATTTGAACTGTGATTGACTCGATTACCGGCTTTGATCAGAGCCGAGAGGAGTGTAAGAAGTGATTGTGTGTTGGCCAGTTGTCTCGGCCAAACGAAAGAAGAGAGACAAGAAGTGTGTGTGTGTGTGTGTATATAACTCTGTATATTGAATTGGAGTGAAGGAGTGGTGAGTCCCTGCGAAAGGAGTCTGAAAGGGAGAGTTAGTGGCGAGGTCCAAGCATTGCACGGGCTCGTTACATTGCCTCGATCAAAAGAACCGACCCAAAGGGATACACATTTGTGAGCGCCGACCAACGGCGGGCTTTATATTCATAGCCTGCTGTGCAGAAGTGGTCTGGGTCCCATCGGTTGCCCAGGTCCACGTCTGCCTGTCCAAAGTCTGAGCCGCTTGTACCAGAAGTGTGCGAACTTGGCATTCCGCCTCGTCACACATTGAGCAGCAGCTGGCTGTGTGCAAGCTGGAACATGAGGCGGAAGCGATCAGACTGGAGGAGACGCTGTGAACGGAGCGCGCACGACCAATGCTGGCACTGCAAGAGCGACTGACCGCCAGATAATGCGCGGCGGGCACGGTTGAGTCGCAAAAGGAGCTGTTCGAGTGTCCCGAAGGCTACTTCTGTCCCACTGGCACCACCAATCTGGGTCAAGTGGCGGATGACGTGCTGCATCACCGACTCTCCAGTGAGGACACTGACCCGTTCTGAGCCCTCAACGTCACCAAGTACATAGCCGACGGCGACATCCTCGCCGTATCAATGCACGACATACGCTGTTTTGATGGCGTAGTCGACGACCTGGTCACCATCTTCCGACTACGGTCTGAGTCTGACGGTGTGGTGGCGTGAGCCACGCCAAAGAGCGGAACCGGACCACAAGTGGCGGAAAGTGGAGCTGGCGCTGCGCCGCGAAGACTGCGGCTGTGATTCGTAGACCAATGTCGTGCGGCGTGTGTTCCAGCTCTGGAAATATATGGTTGTTCCATCGGTCGTCAAGGCTGTTGGCTACGACGTCACACACTTCGGCTGACCGGAAGTGGTCGATTCCGCCACGCAATGTGCGTTCCCCGCCATGATTGACTCGAAAAGCGTGGATATAATTACTCTGGTGAGTAGCGGTGCCGGTGTGGACTTCCAGACCTCTTGGACACAGACCACGGTTTTTCACTCATAAACGAAGCCATTACGAAGGTGGAGAGCAACTACGCGGCCCAGGGCGTCCTAATGGACCTATTTGAGTTCTATTTGCACCACGCAATCACGATGATCAAGGGCATTGGCGAAAATACTCCCAGCATCGCCGGGTCCGTGGTAGATTCCACTGAGAGTTTGGGCCTAGATCTTCTGCGGTAGGGAAGCGACAGCGACCCAAGCAACAGACTGGTGACGTGTATCTGGCAGACGCCTTGACTGGCGAGTGGGAGACGATGGAGACACAGATGCAGCATGAGGAGTAGGCCACAACATCGCGCGAAGCACTGATTGCTCGCCACAAGTAGAAGCTGGTGAACGTGGCGCCGGAGTTGGCACGCAAGGCTGAGGCTCAGTCACAGGCAGCCGTCAACCAGCGTCTAGTCACAGAGCACGAATTGGCGCTGTTGGAGGAAGAATTGGATCATGACCATCGTGCGCTACAACCAACGTTGCTGGCGGAACAGCAACAACGCAATGAGCAACTGCGTGTGCAGTTGGTAAGGAAGGAGATGACGCAGCAAACCCGAGTCTGCATGAGGCTATCGGCAGCGCAAAGTCAAGAGGAGGCGGCGGCCGAAGTGGAAGCCGAGAGGGAAATGACGTCGGTGCAGGAGCAGCTTAGACTGGAGCAGGTCGCGGCAATGACGCAAGAGCGCGACAAACAAGGAGGTCAGCGACGGCAGGCCACACTGAAGCCCTAGAACGCAGCCTCGACGGCGGAGGCAACATAAGCCGCTTGTCTGGTCCAAAAGGAAGCGACGCGCGCGGGGTGACGACACGTCGAGAATCATGGACTCGACTCGGCTACATTGCAGTCCAAGCGCAAACTGACAGATTGGCTGGCCGAGAAGAACGGAGACACCAAATCAAATCAAGCAGTTGCATGTCGAGGCACGTGACTCTCCCTCTGGAGCTTGGGTTGAAACCTGCGAATGAAACGAAACGGAGCGCTGCGACTCAATGTGCAGGTAGACGCGAACGACGCTGAGGCTGCTATGTTGCGCGAGTCATTTCAGGTGGAGCGTCTTCCCCAGGAGCACGCGCTGCAGGAGCACATTGTTCGACGGAAGGAGGAACGATCTCTTGCGTGTGCTCAAGCTCAATGCAAGGGAGAGGAAGAGGAGAAGAGGCCATGGGGAAGCAGTAAAAGCAGAAAGAAGATGCGGCGTTGGCTGCGGTCTTGGCAGCGCAGGAGCAGGATGCCTCGGTGGCTATCGAGCGCAAGCAGAAGGAGGAACTGCATGCTCTTCAGCGTCAAAAGCAGTAGCGAGAGCGCGAAAAAGTGGGAAGGTTGGCGCCAGGAAAAATATTAGTATATGTTGCTAAAATACTGAATGACCTGTTGTCTTCATTTTTACTGAAAACCTGTTGTCCAAGCTGGAATACCTGTTGCGTTGGTTAGGTAAGTCAAGAGCAACATATATTCCGGTTGGAATATCTGTGACAGGAATTCAGCAGCAGGCATTCATGATGAAAATGTCTTATTTATAGTCTAAAATATTAGCTCGTGAAGGACTGCAACCGATCTCACCGTCATTAACGACAGAAACGTAGCAATTCATAGCAACGTATCTTGTCCTCTGATTGTAGCTGCTGAAATGAAAAGTGAAATGGGGGCATGAGATCAGAGCGTATCGATCGGGTAGCAGCAAAACCTGAAGTCGCAACGTGGGTGAATTTGGTACGCTATCGAGTAAAATGCGAATTGAGGGACATTGTTAGTGACCTGTACAAAAACGACGCAGAAAATTAAAAGGAGAAGGGAGGTGAGAGATACTCCGGTGAGGGGATGCCAGGCTGTGTCCTCGTCGGCTATCCTAACTGATGCTGTTCATTGGCCCTGTGTGGTGCGCTAGGAAGGTTTGCACAGTGGAATAAGAGCACGGAAATTTGGGTTTCCCAAATACTTGGAGGCAACATGGAAACAGAGTATTAGCAGCGCCGTCGCTGCCAGGATGTGGCGTGGCCGCTGAAGCGTGTTGGAGCAAGCTAGCAAATTGCTGGATGACTGAGGAGAAGGCTCCGGTGCCCTCTCGCCCGCCTTGATCGGCCAACAAAGGCTTCCCATTTCTAACTGCTACTCGTGTCCTGAGGGGCTAGTTAGGCTAAATTATAATTGCACAGCCGTATGAGTGGCTTGCCTCCGGGTTTTGCAGCGAGGCGTGAAGCCCCGTGCAACGTAGGTTGTCGGAAGGAACTGTTGTCCTCACGCTCAAGCTTGACAATTCTTGTCCGTTCTTGTCCGCCGAGATGTTGGCCGCGAGATTCTTGTCCGGAGATCGATACTAGCTGCGTGGACCTGCCTCTTGTCGGGAGAGCGTCGCTGGCCTCGCGCATATTCTCCACCCATGTGTCATTTGGTGCAGCTTAGCACTCGTGCGTGCACCGCAAGGATTGTCGAATCATGGACAAATGCAGACTAAAAAGCGTCGACCATAAGCTTCGGCGACATACACCGTCGGGGACAGTATATTTATCTACGACCTGACAAGGGCCGTAAACGTATCAAACTACGCAATTTCAATCCATTAGGGCGAACGAAATTCCCGGCCACCAGGGTGTCAAGCCCTTTTCTAAGCCTCATCAACCCCTTGGTGTTGGAGGCAGGCCTAGGCGACTGAGCTGTCAATCTTTTCTCTGCGTCAACTTGTGATGCAACTGGTGGAGACTAGGACGGTGCCAACCCACTTCTTATGTCACCTCGTGAGGTTGGGGCGCGTACGAATGTTATGGTGTATATAGAACACAATACACTTCAAAATGATTCCACCCATTTGTACACTCTCACTCGTCCACCCCGACTCTCACTCTTTCTTTCTCTCAATGGGATAGGCAACGGTACTGTTGCCATGGAGGCGAAGTGTGGAGGTCTAGGACACCACTTGGTATTGTGGCTGCCGCTCGAAATTTCAAGACGATGTGGTTGCAGTGGACAACTAGGGTATGTGGTTGCAGTTGAGGTACGCATGATTGCAGTACAGACGGCAATGTGCTCTAGCTGCACTAGATATGCAGAGCTGAAGACTCGACGTAGCGTGCTAGCAAGGAGCTTTTGTGAACCAGGATCAACAGCTCTAGCTAAATGTTAATCACTTTCCAATGTCATTCCTTCCCAACAAGTCGTCAACCAACCTCGAGCACACGAGAACGTCACCAAGCTTCAGGCACTACGACGGCACAGTCGTACAGGAACGAAACTGTAGAACAATGGTCGCCTGGATTCAGCCAAGTTATTAACTATTTCATGTTTTGGAATAAAGGGTTGAACCCAGATAAGCACTTTATACACACAACAGTTCGCAACCTGAATGTACAAGCTGGGACGAACGTGAGTAGCGTGCTAGGTTATCCACACCGCTTTCCTCGTGCTTGTCATGTACGATGAGTTTCCACGCTGCTCAAGACCCCAAACGCTGCCCTGGGTGAGCTATGATCGGGCATGCAGGCGCTGGCATGCCTCCGGCCTGCCAACAGTCAAAGGTTCTAGTGCTGCTCCACAAGTTCACTACCTTGACTAAAAAAAAAATGGGTGGAGGGACAACACACTGCGGTTGGAATTCAGAACCTGAAGGCCACACTCTGGTGAACAGCCGTGCAGGTCGGCAGGCAGACCCAAGATGAGTGGACTGCAAACACGGAACGCACTGCATTTATTCTGTATGGGCCGGGCAGAGAGCGCATACTGGTCGCACGCGCCCTACCGCTGCTGGCTAGGAGTGGTGTGAAAGTAAAAACTACGACACGCTGGAGGTATGGGGTATTTATATTCCCTGTGACATCAACATGAATGTTAGCCGATCTCTCAAAGACTAGGCGCAGGTTGGCACAGCTCAGATTACTATATTGAACGGTGTCATTGCCTGCTTTATACGCACTCGCATCATGGTATCCGGTAAGGCGGTTAGTGATGCATTCCTTTTCTATATTGGATAGATATTATCGCTGCGTCTAGCAGTCGAGTGATGGCGCTGTATGCACCATGATCGAAATGGGAATGAATCGGTTGAACTTCCTTTTTGGCCTCCACTCGCAACTTCTTTTATAGATACATCGCAATGTTATCGAGCTGATAGGCTATAATGTTGAACGCTCGGATATGATGCGACCTTGCAGTGTATCTGCCAGTTAGCGATGGTGGTGATAGAGGGGGCACTTGGTAAACCAACTTGGGCGGTGTCCTCTTGGTTAGCTGTCGGACTAGCCAGAAGTTTTAACCGACATCTCCACACCCCAAACTACCCCACCAACGGCAGTCCACAAGCATATTGAAGGTGACGTTGGGCAATGAGCAGCCACCACACCGAGACTTCAACAGGGTCGAACATGACATGATGTAGACGCACAGAGTGATGGCACGCTAGTGCTGTCGATGGAGGACACTGAGTGAAATACAGTGTCTGGCATTGATATTAGAAGTCTTCAAGGTCTTCATCAATGAGCTCAATGCACTTAATAATTGAAACAAATGCTAGTCGTTCGCGTCACCCTGAATTCCTGTCACAGATATTCCAACCGGAATATATGTTGCTCTTGACTTACCTAACCAACGCAACAGGTATTCCAGCTTGGACAACAGGTTTTCAGTAAAAATGAAGACAACAGGTCATTCAATATTTTAGCAACATATACTAATTAGCACCCTTGGCGCAACACTCGGTGACTCGACTGGAACACGAGCACAATCGAGAGCTACGTGTGCTCGCGGCGTCGGATGCAGCCGAATGTGCTGGGAGATAGACAGCAGGCGCTGCCCATCAACGACATCTAGTGCGAGGGTGTGCAAGAATTCTATAGACCAGTGCAAGGAGGGATTGCATATTTGCTCAGTATATTCACATCAACGAATGTAGGTTAACATTCAGATCATGTACAAGGCCGTGAGTGCACATGCGGGTGTTGTGCTTCAGATCCATCGTGGACACAGATAAACCTAACACTCCCATGTTTGCTCAGACGCTGGGAATTTCAGCGATGAAGAGAATGTCACGCACCGTTGTCGCCTTTAGTGCACTGCGTCGTTTTGTCACAGTGTTACCCGCCGTCGAGAAAGTCCGCTCTGAAGGGACGGACGTGGCAATGCACCCAAGCCACTTACGCGCCAATGGAGCAATGGTCTGAAAGCGAGTGTGGTTATTCTTCCACCAAAGGAGCGAACTGACATCGGTTTCAAGCAATGCGGCTCCCCTTACGTACTGGCTGTACTCCCACTTGCACTGCTCCGTGATCTGGATGTCATCGTCATCACGATATTCACACGCTCGCACGTTCACCCTGCTTCCAAAACGACGGCGCTCAAACGACCACTTCACCTTTTTCGGCGTTTGTTCATCCCTATCTTTTGGTGGACTGGAGCGATTCAAAGTAGCCGCCGCGTCCTTTGCGATACAAACCATTGCCGAAATAAAGCATATTGACGCTTGATCTATCTCGTCGGTCGTGAGGAGCTGCGCATTGGTGAACCTTGGGTCTAGGGGAAGCACCCACTTTAATTCCGCGTGTAACCCAGCAAAGCGCTTGTCAAGTAGCACAACAAAGCTCCGACGCACTGACTCCATCATAGAAATGACTCGAGGAGCGAATGGTTCGCCGCGCACCGCAGCAGGTAGGGAAGCAAATATCGCCTCGTCGCAGATCTCTCCACGCAGACAACGAATTACCGGAAAGAGGGTCACTAGCGTCGGATATCGCGCGCCACCCAGGTGATCAGTAGCGACACTAAAAGGTTCGAGAAGCTTCACAAGACACTCAATGATAAACCACTCCTCCGAAGTTGGTCGATCAAGTTTCTTGCGCACGTCGCCAAACTCTTGCGCTCCTGCCTGCTCCTGCAGAAATACGAAAAATCCATGTAGGGCTGGTCGAAGCCTAATAAGGCGTTGGAGCATTGTCATGGTGCTGCTCCATCTGATGGGGCTATCGATGCACGTTTTGAGAGGCATCTCACAGTCCTTTTTGGAGAGCTTTTAGTCGGTTAAAGCCTCTCGGAGAGCGACGAAAGTAGATCGCAAGCTTGCGAAAGCGAGCGGCAACGAGGGGGACATGCTTCAAATCGGTGCGATACACCCTGTAACTCGACACGAAGGTTGACACCTCCTCACACAATGCGTCTATTAGCTCTGTGTTAGTTGGATCGTCCAAATCAATATCATCATCGTCAGAGTCATCATCGCCTGCGTTGTCGTCCCTCTGAGCGCTGGGGCTGTTGCTGACGCTCGCATTCATCCATTCATCATCCGTAAAGTCTCCATTATTCCACATGAATCCAGCACCAACCGCACGATGAAGAGAGTGAGCGGCACAGGAGAGATGGCGCAAGCCAAGGTCGTCACAGGCCTTTTTAATATTGGAGCCTCCATCTCGAAGGAATCAGGTACACTTGTCCCGGCTCAAGCCTCATCTTTCGAAGCAAGCCGTCAGAGCAGCGCCGATTGACGCGGTGTCGTGTTTTCCAGGTAAACTCTCCACTTCTAGTGTCCATCCATTCATGTTATAGTCCGCATCAAGGCAATTCAACGTGAAGCTCATGAAGCTTTCCGCGCTCAGCGAAGTCCAAATGTCAGACGATGCCGAATAGAAATCGCACTCCATGACTAGGCGAATCTTAAGAGAGGCACGCAGCTCTGCTGCCTTTGAGCGAATACGAGCCGTCACCGTCTGGCGCGCAGGAATGGACAGTTTTTTCGGGACGCTATTCACGAAGTTCATGTAGGTGACGAAACCAGCACCTTCAACGATACTCGCCGGACGCAGACTTGAAGCAACCCACGTAGCCAACAAATCATCAGCTCGACACTGTTCCGCAGCTCCTGCGGGCACCTCAGGTGTCACCGTCGGCACGCTGGCGGCGTAAAGGTTTGTCAGTGGGTCCTGATCCACTTGCGCTTTTCGATTTTGCTCTTCTTGTTGGAACCCCCGGTATTCTGCAACATGCTTTAACTCCATGTGTGTGCCTTATCAAATGCTCGCTCTTAGTGAAGTCCTCCTGTTCATCGCAGCGAAGATACCACGCATACTTCGCGTGTTCAGAACGCAACTCACTGTCTGGGACGTCTCCGAACTTTTCGTCCGCCACACACACGACGAACTGCCACAGCTCCCTTTTCCGTTGCTTGTGCATTCTGAAGAACCTCTGCGACGGGCGTCCTAGCACGGGGGCGGGATTAACAGCAGTCGCATCTACTGGAAGAATTGGCGGGGGCGTAATTGGGTTTGAGGATTCGCTGAGGCTTGCAGCTCCGGTGAGACCAAGCACTCCCACGACGTGGAACTCCATCGTGTTGTGTTGTGACGTCGACTTCCACCGGTGAGATTCCGTCGAGATGGTCTTCCTTAAATATACCTTTTGGCACTTTCTATCGCCTTGCATTAGGCATTGCACCATTATTTAAGGAAATGACAGTTTTACTGACGTTGGGAACATCGATGCAGTCGACGTCATCCGACATATGGGCTCATCGATTGGCTCCACATTTTGCAATGTTGACCAATGAATGCCCGATCATATTTGGAGGCAACTAGAGGCAACGGGAGTTAACTAGATAAATAGCTTTGCCTCCAAGTAACGTCAAAAGTTTTGAAGTTAATTGACGTTAAAAAATAACGTCAACAGCACTAGTCAGAGCCAAACATTTGTGCCTGTTTCCTGTCCCAGATTTCCCACCAAATACCCGTAAACCACAAACAAGCAGAGCAGCGAAGGAATGCGCCGGCTCGGTACCGACGAGCGGAGGAGAGGAAGAAGACGCCGGCGATTTGGTCGCGCCGACTCGGCCCCGTGGTGCGGAAGGTACGAGAGGATGTTTGGCTGACACTGCGCCTCTGAACGATGTAGATGCATATAGGTATGACTAATTGAATCGTGTCAAGTGCGCTCCGGTGCTGAGCAACGAATGAGAGGTTGTACCTGCGGTTGTGCTACTTGTATGAATGGTTAAAACGCTTTTGTTTACTGACATATTTACTGCGCACTCGCTATTCCTAGCACTGGTTGAAGTCGCAGACAAGCACGTGCGGGCGTCTGATCAACAGCAAGGCCTTGCTCCGCCAGATCGCGGTAATGCCGTATCTTTGTATCAAGTTTCCCTGCATGGTAATCACGTAACGCCTTGAGTACTGTTCTGTGTCCTTTGATGCGCAGCCTTGGAGCATCCAGGTATTGGACGATACTGCATTCTGCTTCTATCCCCGTTCGCGTTACTTGCTCCTTGTCGATTGAACCACAACGCGTCACGTTGAAGCCAGTGGGTAAGAAGAGTTTCATGTACGCGACGATGTGCTTGGTGTCATAGTAACGCTGTCGATTGCAGTTCATTTTTGCAGTCTATGGCGTCCACAGTGCCAAGCGAGCCACACGCCAGACAACGACCTTGCACTGGACCTTTGACGCCTTGATGGGAGCTCTGGTGCAGATGCTGCAGCAGGAGGGAGATCGGCGGTTGCCGAGGAAGGATCAGTCACACGCAGATCTTGAAGGAGCCCCCTCCAGCTCGGCAACCTTGCTCCTGAGCGCCAGGATCTCTTGATTATTTTCTTTCAAAAGATCGTCTCGCACACAACGGCGAGGAGGACCAACGATCGGAGGTGATGAAGCGTTATCCGCAATGGTGAGTGTCCAACCTTGCATGTCCGTCTCTGTTATCCCTGCTGTTCTCATAGCTCCTTGTATGCGTGATATATAGGGTGTGTCGGGGCGAATTGCGAGCATGGCTTGATAGCGCTGGACGAACGAGCCAGCGAAGACGTCAATGGCGTCCTCCGTGAGTATATATTCCTCCCCAACGCCGATCGAAACACCAAATAGATGCGCTTGTAGAAGTTCAAGCTTCTCGACGGCCAAGCCGTCCAACGCATCAAGCGTTGGCATCCCAGCCAGGGCGTCGTGGGATCGCCCGGCTAGCGTGCGCGCCACCTGTTCATCTTGCGTGGAGGTGTTGAGAGTGTAGTTGAACCCCTTGCTCAAGCGCGTGATATCCCACGCCCCTCGTTCCAGCACCTACTGGGTAGCGAGTTTGGAGTCCGCATTGGCGTGCCGTGCCCCTCCTCGTCGGAACGAGTGAGAAGTCATACCGGTCGTCACCCGCACACCCTCCCACCCTTTGACCGATTCGAGAAGACGCCCGACATACAATTGCGTTGGAGATCGGCCGTCCACCCGAGGAGCCTGCAGCGTGCTGGGGTGTGGTTGTGGGAGCTGGCGTGGTAGCTGATCAAGAACGAACTTGGTGAGTGTTATCTGCATTGCCATAGCGACGGCGACTGCATGCACGGGCCATGTGTGAATGCTGATGGCATCGGCAAAGAGTGAGAACCCTTGGACACTTGCAGTTTTGCGACGCTTGATATTTACGTAGATACAACCACCTATAATTCACAGGAAATAATTAGCCACACAGCCATACAGCCCGCAAGTCATTCATGTACTTGGAGAGACGGAGATCTGGGACTTTACCAGTGATTCTATATCGGAGAATCGGCCCAACGTATACCACAGCAATACAAGTAGGGCAGCGTCACTGTAGTCGCGCGGTGTCGTCGCAGTTTTATACAAGAAGCCAACCACCCAACCAAGCCTCTTTTGGTGCATGATGGAGATTGATGCACGAAGTCTGTCTCGCGGGCTGTACAGTATTTCGGTAACACCGACGTGAGTTTTTCAATCGCCTCGAATAAAGTTGCTCTCGCCTTGGGCACATGTTAAGAAAGTGGTTCTTAATATGGCTCATGTAAACCACGACAGAGCCTCCCGATAGAGGCGCGCCTCTGGTGCCTTCATAGAAAGCCAATTAGAAAGCGGATTTGTCCATTAGCCAGGAAAAACCATCGCCAGTGCTACCCGCCATAACAAAAGCCTCGGCTACAGTCCTTTCTGCTCGTTCGCCCGCCAAGAACGCGTCGGACGATTTCGTCGCGCTGGCGACAGCATTTCACGTTGAGGCGGGGGCGAGGCTGAGTATCGACATGTTGGCAACTGGAGACGATGGCGAATGAGCTCTTCGCTTCCTGGCTGGAAGGACAAAGCCAGCTTGCACGTCTACACGGTCGAGAATGTCCGAAAATCTGCTTTTTATTTTTCTGATTTTCAATATCTAAAGTTTACTATGCAAATCGAAAAATCGTGAATAAATATCGGACAAAGAGTGTCTGAGCGGTCCGGGGTTTGGTAAGACGGTTTTATAGAGCATTTGATTGCATAAAGAATTGTTGATTTAAGCAGAGCAGGGCCGTTCTGCTCTTATATTCGATGACAAGCGCTCTTATAGACAGCGGTAAATCTGTTCCAAATATGAAATCGTGTCAGGTAACGATACCGTCCGAATAACCATAATGTTTTTGCGATGTGGGTGGGAGGATTTTTCAGTAGGTTTTTGGATGGTGATAGAATGTCCCAACAGGCAATGCCTGTAAGACGAGGGAGCGTTTTGGTGGCATTTGGAAATCTACTAAATCCGGTAATTGATCAATCGCTTTGATTTTTCAGGACACCACCGTAACAACGGTCACATGGCTGTGTTAAAGCGGCTGTGCGTGAACTTACATCGTTATCGCACAGCAACGCGATACGCGTTTCCGTGCTCTCTTGTAGGGTTTTCGACCTCTATTTAGCGATTAAATGATTTATATTCGAAAGTGGAAGCTGCTGCGGCAAACTCAGAACAAAGTTTACTCCATCTGATGGCCAACAAATAAAAGCATTTCAAAAGCGCTGTTTATACAAAAGAATAAACAGGGTCCACTATTAAAGTGTTAAGCACACTATTGAAGTCGTCCCCCTATTTGGGATAAATCCGGTCAATGCCCGGTCCCGGACCGGTTCGATAGGTCAAGGTGAACGAAATTCACTGGCTGGCCAGTCATTTCGGTTTGACCCCACGCTTTCAATTCTCTTGGGTTTTGTATGATTGGGGAGTCCTCTACAAGTTTATCTCGATGTTTGTATGTGGAGGCGATCGCTGCATTGCCCGCCGCGTGAGCATGGCGGCCATTAATTCTTTGGGACAAATCGGAAGAAGGAATAATGGTGTCCTTGAAGCTTCAGAAGCGGTGAGTGGCGGCGTGACGGCGCGTAAATGACGCCCGCTGAACAGGTTGGCGGCCAGGGACATCCCGACTGATCCTCTGTATTGCTGTTTTGATTAGTCTGGCGGCGTCCGTGCTTAAGTGCGGCAAGCGCAAAATCTGGCTCGACCCGAACGAGTCGAACGAGATCGCGCTGGCCAACTCGCGCCAGAACATCCGCAAGCTGGTGAAGGATGGCTTCGTCATCAAGAAACCGGAGGTGATCCACTCGCGCGCGCGCTTCACCAAGCGCAACGAGGCCAAGCGCAAAGGTCGCCACACGGGCATCGGTAAGCGTCGCGGTACGGCCAACGCGCGTCTGCCGTTCAAGGTGATCTGGATGCGTCGTATCCGTGTGCTCCGCCGTCTTCTCCGCAAGTACCGCGACGCCAAGAAGATCGACAAGCACATCTACCACGAGCTGTACATGCGCAGCAAGGGTAACCAGTTCAAGAACAAGCGCGTGCTCATGGAGACCATCCACAAGATGAAGGCCGAGCGCCACCGCGAGAAGACGCTCAAGGAGCAGTCGGAGGCCCGCAAGGAGAAGGCCAAGTCGGCTCGCGAGCGCAAGGCCAAGAAGGTTGCCGCCCCGGTCGCCGCCGAGCCCAAGAAGTAAGCGCTTCTCTAGGACCAAGCCAAGCCACCCGCGACAGTGATCGCCATGATCACAGAAAGGAATACAAGTCTTCCGAAGATGTCCGCATCTTTTGTCCCATCATCAGCCGCTTCACTTTTCCCTCCCTTTGCTTCCTCTGCTGCGTCATGTTTTGAAGGTTTTGTCGGTTTGGTTGGATTGTCATCCGTTTCATGTGGTGGTCGTTGTACCAAACCCACCATACATCATAACCTAGGTTAATACATACAGCTATCATTAAGCATACAGTAAGTGTATTTCACGGCCTCATTCACTTCCCGTCGGGTCACGCGAAAACATGAGCAGCTCCATGAAGGCGGACGCCGCGATGAACGGGGGCGACGACGCCTCCATCTCCAGGACCCAGCTGTACGAGGTGCGTCCTCCATGCGCGGAGGGACAACGTGTACATTGCACAGCTGTCTCCCTGTCTTACACTGGTCGCGTCGCTTCTCTCAGGCGTTCGACGTGCTGCCGAACCTCATCGACGTGCTCAAGGACGTGCTGTCCGCCAACTCGACCCAGGAAACCACACGCATCGGAGACATCTCGTCTTCTGTAAGGATCTGTGTCTCTGCCGAGTGCCTTGGAAGGACCGGAGTGCGCTTCTAACGCGTTGGCGGTTGCTTGCTTCCGATGTTGACTCCTCCCGAGAATAGGCCGTGTCGGTGAAGCAGAAGTACATGGAGGCGTTGGAGCTGCTGCGCTCTCTTCCTGGCACAGACACATCGCTGCACGAGCAGGAAGCTGCTATCGCCGACGCGAAGGAGGAGCTCAAGCGTATCAGGTCAGTGATACACCCATCCACGGACAGGATCTGGGTTGGCTGGCATTTCGGTTTGTTGCGGTGGAATTGACTCGTGCTCATGGTACGCTTGCAATGCAGTGGCGTGGTGGAACTCTACAGCAACACGCTGTATCGCGGCACGGACGAGCCCCGCGCGGAAATCAACGACGCGTTCTCTCGCAAGAGCCTCTTAAAGTAGAGCGACACGCAGGCAGTCGAGAGCAGAGGCACGTCTTCATCCCCCCCCCCTCACTGTATCAATATAAAGCAAAACATCGCAATTGCTCATGAAGTTGGTGCCATGAACTGGTTGCACGTCGTGTATTCGTCACTCACTTACTCGCTCCGTTGCTCTAGTAAAGACCGCAGTAGCCGAGGAACTTCTTGGAGAACTCCACGCCCAGGAAGCACGCAGCATTCGCCGGGAACGCGCGTACCATGGCAGGACCCACGCCGCGGAAGAGCGCGCTGGGACCCTCCTCCTTCATGAGCACCTGGAAGCAGTGGCGGATGCCGCGGTACGTGCCCTCCGGCGCCGTCTGGATGCGCGACTTGAGCACATCAGGCGGGATGGCAATCACCCAGTTCAGGATACCAGCGAAGCCGCCGGCCACGAACACGCGGAAGGCGTTCAGATCCGCCGGGTCCTGTCCCTTGGGCGTCAGGCCGCGCTTGATCGCTTCAAATCCGCCGAAGTAGCCAACGGAGCTGAGAACCACCATCACAACAAGGCGAGAGCGTCAGTTTTCACCTTCAACTACCAACTGCAAGCCATTTGCCGTGCATTTACCCCGGCACATCGCGCAGCAACGTCGCCTCCCAGCCGCGGTAGATGCTGGAGATTCCGCCCGTGCGGTACAGCTTCTTGGCGCAGTCCACCATGCCGTCGTACAGCTTGGGCTCACCACGTTCCACAGCCTGCGCCTGAATCTGCAGCAAGCACTTGATGCGCTCGCCGGGCGCCATGACCACAGTGGCGGGGATGGCCGAGAAGCCGCCAGCAAA
This sequence comes from Nothophytophthora sp. Chile5, assembly GCA_001712635.2. Classification (NCBI taxonomy): domain Eukaryota; phylum Oomycota; class Peronosporomycetes; order Peronosporales; family Peronosporaceae; genus Nothophytophthora; species Nothophytophthora sp. Chile5. Next base: position 14,851 of record MBAC02008726.1, read on the forward strand.
CATGATCTGTCCCATGGACAGCGGCGCCGTCGGCGACTGGCCCGAAGCCTTGATCTGCATGAAAGGCATTGCAAATGGTTAGAAGACTGGCACACAACGCTGCTGTCATGCGGTAGATCCACTGTACTTACCGCGATGAGCTTGCCCATGTCGTAGCCCCAGAAGCAGACGGCGAAGATGGGCGTGACGCCCACCAGCGGTGCCGACATGCCGCGATACAGACCGCGAACCTGCATTGTCCACGCCACAAGCACTCCTTCATCAGCACTGGCTCATAATCTCTCTACCGTCACAAGACGTATCACTACGAGCAGCAGGAGGGGACGTACCCCGTCCTTGGCCACCATCTTGCGCGCGCAATCGACGGCGTTGGTGTACATGGGCGGCTGGCCGGGCTTGGGCTTCTCCTGGGTCTGCATGTTGACCTTGATGAGGTCCAGCGGGTGGCCCGTCGCCACCAGACACATGCCGCCGAAGCCGCCCGTCACGAAGGACACGAGGCCCGAAGTCGCTGGTTTAACACAACAAGAGACGGAGCAACACAAGACGCCGGTCAGCTGAGCTGCAGCCTCCCGGGGCTGGCGTTGAAGCGCCAAGAAGACCCAGAGAGCAGTAGACGCGCGTACGTTTGTTCGTGGCTTCTTCGCTCATTCTCGCTGCTGGATGGAGCGCGGGGGCGTGTTCTTCGTGGCGGAAGCAGGCGATCGAAGTGTGCGGCCGAGGCTTCACGTTCGGTTATGGAGATGGATCGGCGTTTACGTGAAACGCAGGAGTCGCCTCGCTTCAATTACAGGGGATTAAACCCAACTTCAGTATGGGCTGACCCGCTGAAATGCAAGATCGTGCTGGGTCGACTGTCTGCGTATGTCATTATCAGGTTTCACAGGATATTGCGCTTCACGTTCCCAAAGTTCAACCTTTCGGGGGCTTCTGCCACCGAATCGGACAAATGACACGTATACAGCCACAGTCCTTTGGCCCGCTGACTCCCAAGGACAGTTCATGACGCAGGGTGGGTGGCCCCGACTCGCACGTCGTCCCATGCGAGAGATTGGACGACCGTCCACCCTTATGAAGCGCATGGGATGGCCGTCCAAGTGGTCGAGCGGTGGTGACTCGCCAGCCGTGGAGTCTTGCTCCTTCAGAGTGCGTTCAGCCTGCATCCATCCACATGTAGACGCCTTCCGGTTCTCCTCTATGCGGTTCTGAAGGAATCAAGAAATGGAACAACCCAGCAGACCGTGGCACTGTCCTTTGTGGGGCGATGCGAGCCGCTCGGAAACCTGACTGTTCCGATAAATAAGTCAACGTTTGAGCCTCTCTCGAATTCGTAGGAGATCCAGCGTGTGCTGTATCGTCCACCATGCAAATGTAAGGACCCAGCCCCAGCCGCCAATGCGTTCTTTGGGCAGCTTACTCCGGCTTGGCTGTCTGTCTGACTGTGACTGCATCCGTGAATGGTCGTCGCACACAGCGGAACTTGACTGGCGAGGGGATCAGTCGGTCAGTCAAACGAAGCCGGACAAAGACGTCGCTACCCATTCGCAGACCGAGCCACCAACCAACTCAAGGCAACTCGTCCTCCCTCTCTCACTCCAGTCAGATCACCCGGTCCCTCGTTGGAGGCCGCCGAATCCGGGACACGTCCGTCGTCCCTTGGCATTCCTTCCATCCCGCCGCTCGGACGAAAGTGGCAGTGGTCACAGACGTTGCTCCATCATCTGTCAAATCACTTGACCTTGTCGCTTCGGATGCAACAGCAAACGTATCAAGTGGCTGGCTCGTTCTCATTTCCGGCTTTGCCATTTGTTGCAGCGAAGTGCTCTTTATGGTGGAACTCTGGCCTGTTTCTGGCCGGTTGGTTGTTTCGTTTCGCTGGAATGTTTTTTTTCCCTTCGACGCTTTTTACTCGCCGGGTGTTTTTTTGCGGCGCCTCTTTCTTTTCTTTAGCCAGAAGCTCTGTCATTGCTGTTTTTGCCGCGTCGAGAGCAAGCGCTTTCTGGCAAATCGCAACAGAAGAAGAAGCAGCAGGCGGTAAAGAGCGTCAAGGACGTTGCGCGAAGTGGATCGGTGTCGCCCCATCCATTGCCCTGCCATCCATTGCATCCCCAGTACATTTGTGTGTTCCTCCATCGCTTGTCACGCCGGTTTCCGAGCCAAGAAACGGCAGCGTTTCGCTCGAATCTCAACCCAAGAAGGGCCAGCCCTCCGCATCCAACCCATCTGGGCCCACGTAATGGAAGTGCAGGTGGACACCATGCCGATTAATCACAGTTCCAAGAAGCGCAAGAGCCTCTTCAGCGCCACGACGCCTAGCGCGCCACGCGTGATGACATGCGGTGCGGTGTTGCTACCGCCAGGCACGACGCCTTCGCCGACCGCCCCCTCCACCCCGACGCCGGCGTCGACCGTATCAACGGAAGGCGCCAACCTTTCTGCGGCGTTGACGGCACTCAAGGTATCGTTGAAGCGCGACTTCGAGAGTTTCGCGCCCCCCACTCCCGCCGTTTCTCCAGCGCATGGCAGAGGCATGAGCAAGCGCACGCGGTTCGATTTCGGCGCGACGAGTGAAGACGACGGTGCAGCCAAGACGGACGACCAACGAGCACGAGCGGCGCCGAAGACGACCAACGCGTTGCTCGCAGTCAGCAATCGCATCAAGTTTGAGCTGGAGAAGCGTCGACGCATCGAGCGGGAACGCGCCCAGCGACCTCGCAGAAGGAAGCAGTTGAGCTACTTCGCCATCGTCGGCGCCTTCCAACGCGCGGCGCACGAGCGGAACCTCGCCATGCAGCACCAACCGCTGGAAGGCATCGTGGGCGCCTCGACGGAGTAGAAGCGGACCACCCACCCGGATGGAGAAGCACCTGTCGACCACGCCACTTCTCGCTCCTGGCTTGAGCATTTTGAGCTATCTATTCGAGTCCCCATAGTCTTGTGATAATAACTATCGTACTATTATAAAGAGAAGCATTCCCAGAATATGGCATGGCGTACACACCCGCATATCCAAGCAAACTGCTCTCGTCTCAGCGTGGCAGCTCTGCGACAGCGTGGTTGTGCGCGACTGTAACATGCGGGAATGTGGCGCAAGACGCCACGCATTGCCCTGCAAATGAACAGCAGAGCGCAGGCGGTGACGTGCTGATCCAGCCGTCGATCGCCCGTCGTCCCGCGAGCGAAACCGCGCCACGAGAATCGCGAAAATGGAAGCATCGCTTGCTTTCGATGCCGACCAGATCTGATACAGGAAGGAAGAACAAATCATTGCGACGGCGTGTGATTGAAAATGGGGGAAAGAAAACCCGGCGGGTCAATTTGGCAGCCACGTCTTCTCTGTTTGTGGGAATGGATCGAGAGCCAAAGAACGTTTGCTTTTGGTGGAAGAAAACGCGGCAGCAAAAACGCGACCTGGTTGTTGCAGAGCATGTCGTGGTTTCGCAACGGCGCTGAAAAGTGCCAGTTGCTGTAACGTCACAAAAGCGAGTGCCGCTTCTGGATGCCTCGCAGAATTCGATCCTGTGTATTGCGATATAGGACTGAAACGAATGATAAAACCAAGCATCGGTGTTTGTACCGAAATACAGGACCTGATCCAGCTACCTGCATATTGTGGTACAAATGAGATATTTCAAAATATGATGCTGTAAGATATGCATTTGGTTCAGCAGGTGCATCGACCACCGCACCGCCGCTTCTGCTAGAGAACACCCTCACTCACTGCTCTGAACTCGAATGACGTTGCAAAATTGCACTGCACCTTTCCGTTACGGTGCACGCATCCCATGCAAATGCACTTGCACTTGCACGACCGGAATCCGCCATGCATTTACCAAGATCGGGCCGTCGCAGTTAAAACTAGCGAGGGAATCCCGTCTCCATGTGATAGCTGCTTGCATCTTCGTTTTACAAGCCTCGCAGATTAACCAGCCAAGCGTATTAATAAAGCGCCACTCCCTCACTAATCTATCTGCCTGCGCGGGGCTATTATGGTCGGGCCGGTTTGGCTGGTTGCAACCTCCGCAGCTCAGCCCACTGCCGCTTCAACCTATATATACTAACACACGTTCCGCCAAGGACACACCACAGCAGGATCAGATAGAACCAAGGCCCCGCCACCGCTCCAGCTTGGGACATGGGCTGCGTGGATGAGCATGGCGAGAAGACGAAGGACGCGGCCAGTGGCATGTGGTATCTGGGCGTGATCCTGAGCATCGTGGGCTCCGTGTGCACCAACATGGGCGTGAATCTGCAGAAATTCTCCTTCATGCGCGAAGCCAAGCGCCGTTGCGTGGCTGACAAGCGCAGTTACGTTCGCCAGCCGCTGTGGGTGGTCGGGTTGGCGCTCGTCATTGGCGGCAGTGCACTGGACTTCGTCGCGCTGGGTTTCCTGCCGCAGTCGTTGGCCACGCCCGTAGGTGGCTCCACCATGGTGGCCAACGTGGCCTTCGCCTCGCTCTTCCTCAAGGAGAAGTTCACGAGAGGCGATGCTATAGGCACCACGCTCGTTCTTGCAGGGATTTGCATCGTTGCCGCCTTTGCTAATAAGGAGAGCGCGTGCTACACTGTGGATGAACTGGTGGATCTCTATCGCGAGCCGCTATTCGCGGTCTACGCAGTGCTTATGGGGATCTCGTGTGTGGCGCTCTTCCTGCTCTCGAAGAAGATGGAGCGCGTACTGAAGCAGCACGGGCGGGCTTCACCTGCCTACAAGAGGTTCGCCAAGCTCCATCCAGTGAGCTACCCAGCACTCTCGGGCATCTTCGGCGCCCAGTCCGTGCTGTTCGCGAAGTCCGTGGCTGAATTGATGAAGACCACGATCGAAGGCGACAATCAATTCGTCACGTTCGGCGCCTACGCCATCGCCTTCAGCATGTTCGCCTGCGTCTTCCTGCAGATTCATTGGCTCGCACACGGCTTACAGCATTTCGACGCCGTCTTCGTCGTGCCAGTCTTCCAGTGCTTCTTCATATCTGTCTCCATCTTCGGTGGCGGCGTCTACTTCAAGGAGTTCGCGCGCATGAAGCCGCTTGCACTCGCCATGTTCTCGCTGGGCGCTGCCATCACCCTCGGCGGCGTCTTCCAGCTCGCCCGTCGCGACATGCACAAGCTCGGTCCACGCGGCCGGATGCGCGCTGCCGTCAGCATGGTGCGCTTCATCATTCGGTGCCAAAAGGCGCGGCGCATTGAACCTCGCTGGGTTGAAGATTCTGCTGATGGAGGGCCAGCGACGACCCCGAAGAAGCAGGCGGCGCGACAGGAACCGTGTTCGTCTCCGTCGACCTCGAGGTTCACAGGACAACGCTCGAAGGCGTCTGTGTTGCCTGTGGGCTCCAGCAGCACGACAACAATGTCTGCTTCTACTTCGTCTTCCGTGATCCCCGAGCCGTCAGCACCGGATGAGATCAATCCCGTTCTTGGGAGCGACAAGAGCAGTCCTCGCTCTCGCTCCCGCGGGTTGTCAGCAGGAAGGAGAGATGGCAAAGGCACCGCCGATAGCTAAAGTCCTAAGAAACACGACAGGATATGACTGGTGTGTACATGCATTGATCTATAGCGAGACCAGCCCATCTTGCTCTGTTGGTCAGCGAAGAACCAGCCCTTCAGGCGCCTTGCTTACTTGGAGATGAGGGCCTGGCGCACGCTGTCCAGCAGCTCCTGGTCGGCCGTGGGGTTGCCGTTGCCCGCCGGAGCAGGGAACTGGAAACGATCGCCCGTAATGAGCTCGTAGAGCAGGATGTAGCGGCGCGAGAGCTCACGCACGAGCTCCACCGGCGCTTCCGGCAGTTCCTCGTCCTTATACGGGTCGCAGTGCTCCTTGAACCAGAGACGCAGGAACTCCTTGTCGATGTTCTCCGGCGATTTGCCAGCCGCCATACGCTCGTCGTACGAGGCTGCAAGCCAGTAGCGACTCGAGTCGGGCGTATGGATCTCGTCGATGAGCAGGATCTCGCCCGTAGCTTCGTCCATGCCGAACTCGTACTTAGTGTCCACGAGGATGAGTCCACGCTGGGCCGCCTGCTGTTGACCGAAGGCGAAGAGCTCCAGCGCCTTCTGCGAGCAATAATCCCACTGCTGCTGCGTCATGCGGCCGCTGCGCACGATCTCCTCGCCCGAGATGAGCTCGTCGTGCTCGTCGTCCTTGGTGGTGGGGGTCACCAGGTTCTGCGGCAGTTTCTGGTGCTGCACGTAGCCGTCCACCAGCTTGTTGCCGCAGAAATCCCGACTGCCATTGCGGTAGTTGGTCCACATGCTCGTGCTCGTGGAGCCTGTGATGTAGCCGCGCACAACGAACTCGACGGGGAAGACCGTGCACTTCTTGCAGAGCATGGCGGACGGGTGCGGCACGGCCAGCAGGTGGTTGGGCACGATGTGCTTCGTCTGCTGGAACCACCACACGCTGGTGAGCGTGAGTACACGCCCCTTGAAGGGCACGGAGGCCAGCGCGCGGTCGAACGCCGACTGCCGGTCCGTGGACACCAGCAGCACCTGGTTCGCGAACACGTACACGTCGCGCACCTTGCCCACGATCTGGCGGAACGCCGGCAGCTCCGCGGTCAGCGCCGCTAGCGACGTCTGGGTGAGACACTGCGCCAGGTCGATCTGCGCCACGTAGGACTGCGTGCGCGCCTCGGCTTCGGCCACAACGGCGCTCATGTTGCTGCTGAGATTGAGGTCGATTTTGCTTTGGGGCAATCGAAATGGATGGATGGATGACTGACTGGCTGGCTGTGGGGTAAAGTGCGTTAACGTTAAGTGCGCAAACAGGAAGGAACGGTAAGTGCGGGCTATATGTTAAGTACGGACTGCTTTAAGTGCGGTTTCAGAGTGTTGAAGCCGTTGGCAGCAAGCGCTTCATGGACTGGGGTGGATTGGATACATCCATGCGTTTGCTCGAGTGTCGTGCTTCATGCGGTATCAGTCAACCCACCCAAAGACTCTTCAATGAGCAGGTCAAGCGGTCCTGAAGCTGCTGAAAGATGGCTGCATGCACAGAGCGAAACCTTCGCGCTAGAGATCTTCCTCACCTTCCTCACCTTCCTCGCTCGATGATAAATTTTTAGCGAAATTTTGAGGATGTTGTGGCGGAAGAAGTTCATGAAGGCAAACATACTCTACAGTAGTATACTCCTACAGCCATCTCCGTTTCGACTGGATGGCGTGCCATGCTCATGAATTCATGGATTACACGTAGCTTTTCAGCAAGGCCCGTAACAATTCCACAACTCACATGGCTGCACACGATTCGGTTGCAATGAAACTTGCATGGCTGTAATGGTACCATTAAAAGACCTTATTCTCGTTTGGGCGAAGTGGGAACGGTTGCGCTGCAGAACTTTTAGAAGGTGGGAGAGACTCTGCTCGCTCAGCTGGGAAACAGCACATGTACCGCGGTGAGGGAATATCCACATCGGCGAGTGTGCTCGCCCCGAAGGACTAGCCGCTTTTGCTCTTCAATTTCATCAAATGTTTGCGCTCGAGGAAGGAGCAATTGGAAGGCGGAGTGCAAGCGATCGTGGGCAGAACAATAATGCACTTGAAGGGGCGTCGCGCCTGGTGGTGAATGAACCAGATGCACTGCCGAGCCCAGGCGATGCTCAATGGGCATGCAGTATTGCATTGCGTATCAGCGCATGACCCCAGTGTCGCTGGTTCTGAAGGGTCACTCGTCACCTCGTGGACGCCGATGCAGATTGCATTCCCTTGCTATTCTTCTAGATTTCCATACTTCCCGCACTTTAGTGCATTTTCATAAAATCACCAAGAACACTACGATTGGAACACTATCACCAGAACATTAATCAGCTTCTCTTCACTATTTACTCCCACTACGTTTACTTTTCTGGACGGATGCAGGCGCGATGACGCGGCCTCGTGAATCCTCCGCCGCTTCTGAGCCGTTCCGTGAATGCAATACGCACGAACGACCGGCACATGTACTGACAACATCGACAGCTCCCTAATCTAACACAAAATGGACTGAAGCGACATGGGAACACTCGCGCGGCGCGTGTTGATGCGCTGCGCCGACGGACCGGGAGCTCCATTGGCTGTCGTCCAGTCTTGCGGGATCACTTGCTCGGCCGACGCTGGGGTTGACGCCCCGCCATTCGCCTCTTCATCGTCCGACAGGGCAGCAAACGCCGTCGGGGAGACTGCTTTCTTGCGATTCTTGGCGCGGTTGCCGCGCTTCACCAGCTCTTCGGTTGCTGGCGAGGCCAATCGGCCGGCCGAGATGCCCTTGGCCGCCGTGTTGGGGTCCTGCATGATGCACTCCAGCGTATACTCGAACGCCGCGATCTTCTTGGCGATGTACTCCTTGTTGGTGCCTCTAGCCACGCTCAGCGACTCTCGCAACATGTCAATGCTCTTCTGCAGACTGCGGATCTGACGGTGCGGCCAGCGCTGGATGCCGTGGCGACGGCAGATCTTCTTGAGCAGCGTGGCGCAGATGCCGAACTTGCGCGCCACAGCCGCGATGGGCATATTGAAGCACTGCCGCAGGTCCTCCAGCTGCACCACGGGGCCGTAACGTCGGCTGCTCCCAGGGGTTCCTGGACGCGGCGACGGCGCCAGCGTCCGCGTCGTCGGCGTCGAGTGCAGCGGCAACGGCAGCGGCAATGGCAGCGGCAGCTTGTACATGTTGGAGGCCATGGGGCTCACCGAGTTGAACGCGTCAAAGTTGAACACGTCCGCCGGACTCCTAACCCCCGTTTCTGGCGGCGACGTCGGCGACGTCACCTGCACCGTCAGACCTTCCATCTTGGCGCGGTAGCCCTCTGTCATCGGCGTATCGGTCGTCGCCTCGACCTTCACACTCGGAAAGGCCGACGCAGAGGAAGCGTCCAGCGTGGCGACGGGCGCGTCTCGCTTCAGGGACATGAGGATCTCGCCCATGAGCATGTCGTCCATGCTGAGCGACGGCGACGGAGACGATGACGGGATCATGGCCATTCCTTGGGTGGACTTTTGGGGGTTGCGGGGAGGTCGCTTGACGCACTCGTGCGGTCGACGGCAGAACGCTTTATGTGGTCGAGGCGGACGGAGGGACTGGAGGCGCGTGGCGTGACCGCGTCTTTGGCCGGGGCAAGTGAAGAACAAAGGCGCATGGGAGGGGAGCGGCGGCGGAGGGAAGGGAGTGGATGCAGCTCTGCGGTCGTGCCCCTTCCTTCCATTTTTCTGGCGTTGATCTGGGAGTTTGTATGGTGGTGGCGCCAGTGGGAACAGCCGGACAACTTCAAAACCCTCCGAGAGCTGATACGTCGCAGCTTCTGATCCCTGGCATCGTCGAGTGTGTGGCTGCTGCCTTGCGACGTTTGGCGGACACGCGCCCCCTCCTCATCACCTGCGAAACCTGATACCCCCGCATCCCTCGACGTCACTTGCAGCGACCTTCGCGCAACCTGGCGGTCGTCTTTGTGCCAAGTGTGTGCCCTTTGGCGGAAGGAGGAGACGCGCGATCTTTGGCGGGCAGCTGACTGGCGGATCTTTGGGGCCGTTCAATGAAATTCAGACGAGGAAATTCAGAGACGGCTTATTCTGCGAACGCGACCGATGGTAGGTAGTCGCGTAGCGAGCAACCGCGCGGTGTGTGCGCTCTCTTTCGTCGCGTTCTTCCACCATCCATTGTCAATTCAGACACAACCCCCGGCCTCTCGCCAGGCAGCACGGGCACGACACTTCTCGACGCGGACGAGCAGCCGCCAAGCGCGCAATGGCCGCAACGTCGTCGCCCTGTGACCGAGTCGCCTTGAATGGTGTGATATTGGAGCCCGTGGGAAAGCGACGCCACTCGCAGCGGAAGAAGGATGGAAGGGAGGGGAGATATCATGCCTCCTCGGCAAGGGTACCGTTGCCCACGTGTGGAGGCCTTGGGTTTAGTGGCATAGAAGCAGCAAGTGGAACCCATCTCAAAACTGGCAACATCTCCACTTCATCTCACGCGGGCAGACCGGGAAGAAAGGCTTGGCCCAATGGCATTCGTGCGTGCCACGGAGCTCCAGCCACGTCGGCAAGAGAGCAAACTGGTCGGATACGAGTTGGGGTCAGCATGGCGGGCGGACAGCACCTTGAAGAGAATGCCGAGAGGGAATTCGGTCTGATTTGTGATCCATGCGGCATAATCTGTCACAGGCAGTCTACCGACAGTGAATCTTTCGTGATAAAGTTCCGAGGTATTCCTTAAGTGCGCGCGTACTGTGTGGCGATTTCTGAGTGGCGAAACGGGGTGAAGCCATCTGGGTGAAGTCCCTCCCTCTCATCCTTTCACGGTGGAGACGAAATGCGCTTGCGTTTCATCGGAATATGCCCACGGCCTGGACTTCGACACCAGGCACCAGACACCAGCTTGGAACCCAACTTCAACGTTACGCGCCGGTTCAAATGCTGCTGAGCACACGCACGGTCAGCCAGAGCGAACGCATTGGTGAATGTTGGCTTCCACCGACTGGTGGAAACAGACCTTTGGTTCGCTCGCAGCGGAACTTATCCAGTCCAGTGATAAATGTGATGGTTGCGAAATAATCAGTCAAACCTGGCCAACGACATACCATCGACGGACAAGCTTCACATTAAGAACAGCAGGAATTCTGTTTACTCAGGAAAAACGTTTGAGAAAATAGAGAACATTGGGGGGAAAAACAGAAAATACTTCTGCAAATACAGATAGTAAGAAAATGGTCACAACATCTAATTGTTCGCATATCGATCGATCCTGTTGATTATGAGGGAGTGAATTGCACTGGACACATCTGGAGATGCTTTGGACAGTCTGAAGCACTGCGCACTCACTTGATTAATGTTGAGGCCAATTTCGTGAAGTTTGACAAGTATTAATTAGCCCCCATACTTAAAACTACCTACCGTCGATCAGTGATTAAGTACAACATGATAATAGCTTACACAGGAATGAATTAGGCCAGGTTTATCTGTATTCTGATTTGTGAGCTCTGCATCTGAACCACGCCCTTGAGTTTTGCGCATTGTGCATTGCGCATTGCAGTTTTGCATGGTGGGATTTGGCGGGGAGGAGATTGATGAGCTGTCCGAAAACCGCTGTGCAAATTCGATTGGCACAGTGCAATGCCAAAAGTTGGTTCTCTCATGAGGACGTTGCGGTTGAAGTTATGCTGGTCAATGGATTGTTGGCCCAGTTTTCAATTCAACCACGCCTCAGTTCTCACAGCGCCTTCAGCTTGGGGAAACACGAGGATGGGAACCAGAAGGAAGAAGGCACGGGGATTGTGTAGACACATGATGGTGCCTGTATCGATGGATGTTCTCGCGTTCCTGATCCGAAACAGGCAAATACGCCGTGCAATTGCAAATTTTGGCATAAACCCACCCAGGCAAATGATACCGTAATTCCCGCCACGTCCTTCGTTGCACACCACACAGTAGCCAAGTCAAGTGAGATTTTGAGCAGTGAACTTCAAGCAATTGGGACAGGAAAAGTTAACATGGGAAAGTCGCGTCGGCTGACTGGCAATCGCCTTGGATTCCTGTGAGAGCCCGTTGCTATCTGTCGCGGCGGAATATGAGAGCATGCAGCAGATGCCGCAAGGCCAGCTTTGGCTGCGTTGAAGCAGCGCTGGGACGTGGACATCCTTGGGCATAAATACCCACTAAGCACTTCCTCTTCCTCCACCTTCTGCCCTCAACCTGACCCCTATAAACCGCCGTTTTCGCAGAATATTTGTTTAACTGGGATATGTCGTTCCGCAGCTCAGAGCAAAATCCCTACACCGTTTCACTTCAAAACTGGATAGTCAGGATATAAACTCTGGAAGGATTGCGGCGGTGCAAAGGGTGGCGTGTCTATGTTGGGCGCTTGGTGCAATCCGCCCCGTTTCTGCCCTCCCCTTCTTGCCTTTCCTCAGACACGCCTCCCCCCTCCATACAAAACGCAAAACAATCGCTTTTGCGCCGCATCTGTTTCCCCCTCGCCAGGCTTCACGTTTGACTCGTGTTTTGCATTCGGGGCGCTGCCGCAACGCGCAAAACCTGCCAAGCCAGTGCTGTCGCCTAAACATTTAACGCGCAAACCGCAAACCGCAAACCGCAATCCGCCGCCAACGAAACGAAACGGAAGCAAAGCGAAATTAGCCTAACGTGCGCAGCAGCCAACGCAAAGAACGCCACCCATCGCGGCATTCCTTTTCACCAGATCGGCCGCAACGCAACACCAGAATCTGAAAGAGCTTAATCCGCTCTGACTCGATCACTAGCCAGTCCAGACCAGACGCCATCATGTCGGAGCTGGCGGAGCCGTCCTTCTTCCCGACGCCCATGGAGATCGCCGGCGGCCTCCGGTGGGTCCGTGAGCATCCCGTGGTGGCTACGGCGGCCGCCGCGGCCGCTACAGCCGTAAGTGTGCTCTCGTATCTGCGGGCAGCGGCCGAGGAGCGCCAGCTCCAGACGCAGAAGCTGCGCGTGGAGTCCGGCGCCGAGCCTGTGCCTCCCGATGTGAGCAAAGCGCTGGACCGCCAGGAGTTCTGCAGCAGCACGGAGAGCGACGCGTCCACGCCGACGCAAGACCGCAGCTCTAGTCCCCGCGAACTCAGCGTGCGTATTCTGCGGTGTCTGGAATCTGACAGGGCTGTAGACTTTGCTGACGATTGTTGCTGCGTTGCGCGTTTGCTGGCGCAGTTTGGTGAGCTGGAGGAGCTGGACGAAACAAGGAGTATGGACCGACAACTGGAGCAACTGGAGCAGATGGAAGGAGACACGGCGTCGCCGCAATGGGGCTGGTATGTGTCTACGACGCCCCCGGAAGACATGTACCCGTAGCCACTTGAGATTCCTCTTCGTGCCAGTCGATCCTCCGTCGTCCCAGCGTTTGCGAGAGGCCTCGACGACTGCTGCTTGTCCTTCGTGGCAAGCGTGGCGCCCCACTCCCCGTGTAACTTTAAGTGTCTTAATATATTAGAGCCCTCGCAATGCCCCCCCCAGCCTCTTCCATTCACAGCATTCGCTTCCAGCTTGCGCTTCCCGTGAGGCTGGTGGATCGGTCGATCTGCCGCCGCGCTCTTCCGACGGTGCAGCAGCCGCATGCGATCAAGACGCGTCAAGAGAAAGCAGGCGCTGGCTGGTACCTGGGACGGGTTTCGACGGATTCGAGCAACGGCCACGCGTTACGCGAGACTTCTTCCGGTGTTCTGACTGGCCGCGGCGCGCTTCCTTGAGCGGCATGACCCGTTGACGGAGCGGATTGTTCGACGAGGGCATGTTCTGAGTCGTTTCCAGCGAAGCCGAGCCACTCAGAGTAGAAGGGCGAGAGGCCGGTTGAGGAACGCGCGTGCCAATGCAGAGCCATCGGCTGTTCTTCCATCATCCGCCTAGTCGGCATGCAGATTCGGAGCGAAGGACATGTGAGTGCATGTGTACAATCTAGGTTTCTATTCATGTTCCTCTCTTGTTTGCTCTCTGAAGCTCTGAAGCTCTAGGCATCAGCAGCTTCTCCAGCGACTCCACGGTCGCAGGACACGCGCCGCACTCGTGGCGACGAATCGGTGCAGACAGCCGCAGCTTCGAGCACCAGCTGCACACCTTTCACGCTCAGGAAGTTGTCTTCCAGCCCGAGGAAGCGGAGTTGCGGGCACACGAAGCCGGCCAGCAGCGTCTGCAGGGCCGCCACGCAGTTGTCCGTGACCAGATTGCCGCCCATGCAAAGCACCTCAAGCTGACGACTGGTTTGCTGCGTCTGTAGCTTCTGAGTCTGTGCGAAGGCGGCCAAGACAGCGTGAAGTCCGGTCTCACCGATGAAATTGCGACGTAAATCCAAGCGGATGAGCCGTGGAGCTGACGCGACAGTGAGTAGTCGAGCCACTTCCAGAGCTCCAAAGTCCGCGAGGCTGTTGCCAGCCAGGAGGAGGTCTTCCAGCAGCGGACAGCCGCCGTCGATCAGCGCTTGGCACAGTGCACGAAGCGCATTGCGGCTTCTAGTGTTGACAAACACAGATACGAGCTGGAGCTTCTTCAGATTCCGAAACGATCCAGAATCCAGCGCTTGAGCCAGCGCGAGCACGGCATCCTCCCCGTCGTTGGCTTGACTGGCTGGCAGCTCAGCACAGCCCCAGGCGTAGAGCGGCGTGCTTGTAGAGCCCGTGGTCACCGCCGTAGGAGCCAGAGATAGCGTGCCGGCCTTGTGAATGACGAGCCCCTGCAGATTGGTCATCTGTCGCATGGACGAGCTGGGCGACGCCAAGCCTCGAGCCAACTGAGCCGCTTCGACGGTCAGACTCAGCACGCAGGACGGCAGGAACTCCGCTGCGAACCGGTTCAGAAGGCGCTGGTGCATCACTTCCTTGCCATCCAGAAACGAGATGATCGTTCGGACGCAGTCGTCTCCGATACTCGGGAAGATGCTGCAGCCTGAGGCTCTGCAGGTCGTTCGCCGACGCTTCACCACTTCACTAGCGCTCAGGAGGCTCCTCGACAACACGCGGCGTTTGCCAGTCAAGTGGTCGGCAGCCTGGACCTCCAGGAGTCGAGACGCGGCAGCTTCGTGGACGCTGGTGGCCACGAGACTCTGCAGTCGTCGACGCAGTGTGGCCATGTTGCTGTATTCAGTGAGAGACGCCGCGCGGGAGTACAGCGACAGCTCGATGCGCTTGGCCAAGAGCGCCGCGTGCTGTGGAGACGCATTGCCGCCCCATTCGCGCTGCTGCGTGAGCTGCAGGATGCGCTGCACCATCACGCGACGAGCGGGCAGATGACTGGCCGCCTGCCATTGCGCCGCGGTGGCTTGGGACGCTGGAACCTGCTGCTGCTGTTGCTGCTGCTGCTGAGACTTGTCGGAGCTGCTGGAGCGCAGCCGCTTGGCGTCGCAGCAGCCGCTGGCCTCGGGCGAGAGCTGCGCCCAGTGCGGCGTCGCGACCGCGGCGGAGGTGGATGGAGGCGTCGTGTTCCCGGATGCCATGGTTCTGGCGAGATCTGGAGCTGCTGTATAATCTGACGGAGTAAATGCCGGGATCTGGAAAGGTACCGAGATGCAAATGTCGGTTGGGTGGATGTACTTGTTTCCTTGCGTTCGGCTCGCGGAAAAAGTTGGAATGCGACGAAAGTGCTCCTTTGCGCTTGGGGGTTTGCAGATTTTTGCAGATGGAAGTTGAGGAGAGGCGGTGGTCACTCGCTGCGCGCTCTTTACAGCGAGGCTGTTTCGTTTTTGTTCGGTTTTGCGCGGCGCCTCTTTTTTTTAAGGCCATGGAGAGTTTGCGGTCCAGCCTTTTGCGGCGAATTGGTCTAAACGTTCGGAGTTGCACCGGGCCACATCCGCATCTCCAGCTGAACGTTGGCATGAATTGCGGCTTGTGGTTGGCCGAAATGCCGATGGCTTTGCAGATCCCTATCCGCGTGGGTTATTTTGGGGGCCGACTGCTAAACACAGTGTCACTTGAGCCGAACTTCTGCCATGTAAAACCGGACGGATACGTACGGCATACTGAAAGCAAGAGAGCGAGAACGCAAAGGATCCACGGGAAAAGGGAACAGCGGGTTGTTGCTCTCGCCGTCGTGCGAATGAAAGTCTCCAGCCACCGCGTGTGAAATCATGAGAATCACAGACCGGGATGCGGCGGATTCGTGGCCATGGAGGATTGTTGAACAGGCAGGCAGGCACCCAAATCATTTGGGGCGAAATGGCTTTTTGGTTGGCTGTCGAATCCTATGGGGGTGCGAGATGCAAAAAAAGAAGGCAGCGGATAACCAAAGATGCTGTCGGCGCTTCCGCCCGCTCTCTATCTGCGCCTCCAAAATTTACGCAATCGCCTTTTGCACAACCCTCACTTGAAAAACGCGCTCGGTGCTCGGTGCAAATTGCCCTAAAACGAGCTCTTCGGAGCCGTTCGCAATAAGCAAGCCTGTCCCTGCTCTCGTCACCATGTAGAGGCCACCCATGGCGCTGCGTTGTGATGTGCCTAACCACCACGAAAGACGGCCACGATTTTCGGCTGAAGCCGCGCGCCGAAATCGCATTTATGCTCCTTAAAAACGTGATTTTCGGCCTCGATCACCGCTGGGCCTTCCACGCCACGCGATCTCATGGCGCCGACTTCTCCGAAGCGCTCTCGGCTGGCCTTCCTAGTGCTCAGACCTTCTGGAGCTGGAGCGGTCGAGCTCGCGCCCTCGTTGCTGGCCAAAGTGGCTGCTGTGCCGAAGTGTCCGCAGCTGGACTCGTGGAAAGTTTCTCCGCCATGAATCGCCCGATTGAGCAGGCGGCATGCGACCTGCGCCGTGGACGAGCCGGGTGGGACGTCCGAGGATCATGCGGAGCCAATTGAGGCAGCGGTCGACGCGCCAGAGGGAGCGACGGAAGAAGCTGCGGCTGTTTCCCCCCCGGGAACCTTCACCGCCGCTCTATGGCGAAAAAACAAGGCCACGACGCCGAACGCCGTTGTGCGTTGGGCAATCCAAGTGGCGGAGCAGATCCGCGGACGTTGAAGTGCAAAGGAGCTGCGATAATAGAGGGCGTGGGTGCCGGTGGCGAGTTCGTCGAGCTCCGCCACGATCCATGGACCCACGAATTGCATGCGAATGCTCGCTCGTCGCGTCTTTATTCGCCGCGGGGGCTCCCCAGTCGACTCGACCCAGTCGAGCGCTCGAAGTATCAAGTGTAGAAACACACGCGAAGGAGTCGCGACAAACGTGCAGGCGAACGGCTTCAGTGCCGCATTGGTAAAGGCGAGGGATATGACGCTGTGCGGTTGGTTTCTCGCCGCTCGATGTGTGTGGCCGGCTGCTTTCTACTGGCGATGGAAGGGAAACGCGTCGGGCGTTCGGATCCGCGCTGGAAGCGAAGCTGGAGGAGACGCGAGTCGATACAGAAGGCTCACGTAAAAGTGGCTCGCCATTAGTAACACGCGTCTGAAGGAAAGACGGCCACTTCAATTTGGGTGTTTTACAAGAGTTTACCGCTTGGGTGGGTCCAAGTAGAAGGCGGCCTGCCGTGCGCAATCCCTGCCGTCTGGTCGGGAACTGCCATGAGCCATGGGCAGCAGGTGGAAGTCTGGAACGATCCCGTCTCGAAAGTCGCTCAGAGCCGCACAGGCACAACCAGACCGTAGCTTTGACGCACATAGCGTTGCTCCCGTCGCTCGTGGGGCCCTCTTGCGTGGAGCACCCAAGATACCATTACTACTGGGCAGCAGAGGAAGAGGAACCTTCGGCGTGGGTGGGTGAAATGGCAGCCCACGAATTGCGCGAAGCACGAGGACACAGAAGCAAGAGCGGCAGCAGAACGCAACCGTGCATTCTTCTGGCCTCTACAGACTGGACTGCTAACCTTGCTCCAGCATGGAGCGAGTTCTAGCGGCACTGACCTCCGCTGTTTGCGTTCCATCCTGTTGCATGGGATCAAGAGTAGTAATGTAGCTCCACGCATAGTATTTGTAGCCCTCTAACAAATACGAGCTTATCGAAAGTACTACTCGGGACATGTTTATTTTCGGATTTCGAGATACCGGTATGCTGTCGGGATTTGTGACGTCATGTTTTGGTTCTCTGAAGTACCGAGTAGCTACGTCTGTGAAGTAACAGGACAGTTTGTTTCAGCGTGGCGTGAAGTGGGGAAAGAAGAGAACCGACGAAGATGGCGGCGAACCGCACGGCCGACTTCGCGCAGCTCTGCAAGCACTATGCGGCCTCGCAGGGCGTCGGTGCGCAGCAGGTGTGTATGCAGCGTATGGTGGTGCTCATTTTGCTGCGTTTCCGGCTCCGAGGCGCTTCCTGGTCGCGTATAACTGACCTGTTTCCGCCTTTGAACGCGTGTAGAAGCATCCGCATACTCCGATCCAGGAGAACGCGCAGTTCAACGCCGCCGCCTCCGATATCTCCAAGGAGGTGTACCAGGCGTCCAAGCGGTTGCAGCAGCTCACACAACGTGCGTGTCGTGCGGAGGTGCATTCGTATAGGAAGACGCGGGATGCTGCATTGGTCTGGTCTGGTCACTAACGATCGATCTGTCGCGCAGTGGTTCGGCAGAACAACATGTTCAACGACCCCACGGAGGCGATCAACGGGCTGGCGGCGCTGGTGAAGAAGGACATCACCGATATCAACATGCAGTTAGACAATTTACAGGTACTAGGCGCGGCGTGGCGTGGCGATGGAGGTGCTCGTCGTACTCGCTTGCTGACTGTGCTTGCTACGCTGAACGTGGTAGGAATATATCAATAGTAAGCGGCAGTCGGCGCCGTCCAGACAGGCCGCGAAGCACTCGGACGCCATCGTGTCGCTCATGAAGTCCAACCTCATGGCCACGACGCGCGGCTTCAAGGACATCCTGGAGGTGCGGCAGGAGAACATGAAGCTGCAGCAGAGTCGACGCGCGCGCTACGGGAAGACGGCGTCCAGCGCTCTCGGCAAGCCGCTGGCCTTCAAGGCGCCGCCGCCTCCGCGCAGCAACAGCAGCCAAGGCAGTCTGTCGGAGGTGAACCTGTCGAGCACGCTTCCCCGCCCTGGGTTTGACAATGGCGAGGCGGCCAACGGCAACCCGGAGATCCTGCCGCTGATCTCGACCATGACGCAGGAACAGATCGTGGCGGAGCAGCAGAGCTACACGGAGTCGCGCGCGGAGGCGGTGACGCAGATCGAGAGCCACATCGTGGACATCGGCCAGCTCTTCGGGCGGCTGTCGACGCTGATACACGAGCAGGGCGACCTCGTACGAAGGTATGGCGTCGGGATTGGACTCTGCTGGAGGTGGCGATGGAGGTGGCATTGATGCCGACGATGTGTGCTGTATGTGAATTGCTGTGGCACAGGATCGACGACAACGTGGAGGAGTCGCTGGTGAACGTGAGCAGCGGCGAGAACGAGCTGCTCAAGTACTTCTCGAGCCTGTCGAACAATAGAATGCTGGCGCTCAAGGTCTCGGCGATCTTGCTGCTCTTCCTCGTCTTCTTCATGTTCTTCTTAGCTTAACACCCAAATCGCAAACTTCAAACACCCAGCAGCTCCACTCGATCGATCTCCGAAGATCTGTAGCTGCAGTTTGCCACGATGGTCTCTAGCGAACGCAGAGCCAAGCCGCACTATGCAGCTCACATGCCAAGAGCACCCCTCGCTCCCTGTCGGACGCTAGAGAGCCTCAAGTTCGATGAGGTTGTTGGACAGTCTTCCCGAACGTGTGAGTGCTACGCGGACGGAGAGGGTATGTAGATCGATGAGGCCGCATGGCTTCGTAAGTGTCCCAATATACCTCACCTCCGTCGCCATTGATTAGACGCTTGTTCCGCTACCGTGCTCCATGCGCGCTAGCTCCTCCTGGTCGGGCAGCCGCTGACATTGGCACCACCGGCTTTCATGTTCAATGCGTGGCCGAGTCTCGAGGCAAGTGCGCCACCGGCTTCTCCTGCGGCGCTGGGTGTGCTTGCTTGGGCTCTTTCACGATGGCGCTCGAGTCGTCCGTCTCACCCTTGACCACACCGCCGAGCTCGCAATTGCGTGAGAACCTCCACCCCGTGCATCTGGCCCGCCGAAATGGGCACACGGTTCTCTTGAGCGACCCCACCCAGCAAGTTGGTGCTGACGCTGACGGCAGCCTGCAGCGACTGCTCTTTGCGCCGCTCGGTTTCCTCGCGCTCTCTGCATGGCTGGCCCTTGAACGCCGACTCCGTGGCCACCGTGGCCGCATGTTGTTGACTCGAAGATTTAGAAAGTCGACGGTCCAACGCATTTGCTACCGCGTCAACACTTCAGCTGGCAACAGAGGCGACTCATTGATCCATGAGGACGCATCGACGAGATAGTCTACATCCAATTCGGCAAGCGCGCTCGCTCCAATCGTTCAGCTGCCGCAGTTGCTCGCGGTTATTGTTGAGACGTCGTCCGGGATCTCCACCATGCGCATCTGGCCCGTCGGCGTGGACGCGCTGTTCATCTGTGCAATGCCAGCCCGCAGACTGGCATTGCAGCCAGTGACTAGTTGGTCAAGCCCAGGAAGAGGCTTTTCATGGCCTGCGGGGTTGTGTCGTCGCTACTGTTAATGAACGAGCCGCTGGTGTAGCTCACAGCACTGGCATAGTGGCGCACGATGAACATTTGCTTCATGTCCTTTGCGTGCGGCCGCGAGAAGTATGGATGCTTTGCGTGCTTGCCGGCGCAGCGTGCACGGGAATTTCTTGTCGCGGTGCTTAGGATTCCTGGCCTCGGCGTCCAGCACCGTGGGAATGCCGTCGGGTTTAGCTGCAATGAGTCCCGCGCACTCATGGTGGTTCGGACACTTGATCTTACCCACCGTGATGCCCTCGCGCCTGTACATCTCCATCTCGGCGATGAACATCGGCTTGGTGAAGGTTGCCAGCAGTACTTCGTTCGTGCAGTTCTCGAGTAGCTCCTCGAGGCCATTGTTCTGGAACGCCTCGAAGCCGAAGGTACCCAGCACGCCAACGTACAGCAGCAACGCCAGGTTGTGGACGAGCGACACGTCCACCTATTCGACGACCCAGCCGAAGAGCAGGCTGGGCGATGGCGTCGCAACATTTCGCTTGTTACGGCGCACCAGTACGTCACTTCGAGGATCACAATATCGCGCTCCATTACCACCTTGGATAGCGCCTCCTCCTCCACGCCCAAAAGCATGGCCGCCACAGCGAACTCGTGCTTGGCGAGGCCTTCTCGATCTCGGCAGCCTTGCCCTCGCATGTGTCTTCATCATCGTTACCGACATTCAGGTGCATCAGCCCTGCGATGACCGAGAAGAGTGTGTGCTGAAGCTACTCGTTCATGCCCACGCAGTTCAGGCCTCGCACCCGAGCTTGGAAGCACGCGAGGTTGTCCGCCTCCACGGCGATGCAGCCGTTGTTCTGGCTCAGGTAGCAAGAATAGTGCTCGAAAAGAGCTGGAACTCATGGTGCACCACGCGCGACACCTTCAGCAGTTACGTCTCCATGAAGGCGCCGGTCAGCTTTAATTTGCCGTCGGTCGTGAACTGCAGCTTCAAGACTTGCCGAAACGCGACGAGGTGGGGATCTGCAGCGTCTTGGCGTCGCCGAAGGCCCCCAGGGCCAAGGTTAGCGTCATCAGACGGTGGTCCAGCGACGTATCATGCTCCTGGTGCGCACGCGTCATCTGCTTGACCTCGTCGCCGCGCGCTTTCTTGCCGTATCGACCGCGCGTGGTCAGGTGGCGCACCACAAGCTTCGAGCACTCGCTCTCGTCGCTAATGGCCAAAAGAGCACCGACTGGTTCGTGGGCATGTCCGCGTTGTACACCATCTGCCGATAGGTCCTCTCAGCCACAGAGTATGGGTGCGGCGCGCTGCCTGCCGTGCTGATCACCTCGCTGATGCGTGGGTTGGGCAGGCCGCGCAACTGGTTTACGGCGATCAGCCACCGGCCATGGAAGTGTAGCTGATGTCCACGACCGAGCCCTTGTCCCCCGACTGGTTGGTGCCGGGCACCCAGACGGTGTCCCCCACCTAAGCTCGTTGTCCGTGTCACACTTGGACGCCGCTTGCATCACAATCAGAGGGGACGTCGCTATAGGTTTGCTCTTCTGGTGACACGATCCCTGTCGAATGGCGCGGGTGTTGGCGAGCGGAATGTTGGCGAGCAACACCCAGGCGCAACTTGTTGGTTTC
The DNA here is from genome assembly GCA_001712635.2 of Nothophytophthora sp. Chile5. NCBI lineage: Eukaryota > Oomycota > Peronosporomycetes > Peronosporales > Peronosporaceae > Nothophytophthora > Nothophytophthora sp. Chile5. Next base: position 36,431 of record MBAC02008726.1, read on the forward strand.
TTGGCTGGAACTGGAATGACACGAATGCACGCGCGCGCTTTCTTCTGCAGCTCAGAAGTTGAAGCGTCGACCAGCACTCCTTACGAGGAGGTCGCGGTGCAGAGCACAAGACGAGCTGCTAAAATCAAAATGCTCATATTCAACACAGATTGCTCGCCGCAAACCCGGAGCCTGCCTGAAATCTGGCGATCGCAGCCTGAGATCCGCAGCCATGGTCACTTGATCGGCACGTCCTCTTTCTGCTTGAGCACTCATGTCCATCGCGTCGCTGGTCTGTCTGCTTGTCCGTCTAGCCTTCGAAGCTGCCGCACGTTGCAGATGCCTTCGTTGCTCTTCAAGCCTGTCCTCGGCAGCTTCCGGCTTCAAAGGGCACCGCCGTGGTCCGCATAGCCGGCGCTTAGCTCTTCTGTTTGTCATCTTCTTTTGGGTTGAGACCGATGAATCCACCGAGCGCCATGGCCACGACCGTAGCGCCTTGCGCCACCACACGCAAGCGCATGAACTTCTGCTGCGTCCGAGCGTCCGCCGCACGACCGAAGGACGCGAGTCCGCCGATCAGCACCACGGCCGTGGCCGCGCAGCCCAGAGGCACCAGCGGCTCCTCGCGCACGCGGCGCTTCATCTTCTCCCAGCCAGTCTCATTGGGGCGCGACATGCTTCCTTCCCGCTTCGGTGGTCTGGCGATCCGAGCTTCGATGTGGAAATGCCGCCCGCATCCATCATCGTTCGTCTCCTCCATGTGACCCGCCAAAACGCATGGTCAATTCATCGAATCGGTCTCGATTCAAAAGGCAGAAGCTCAATTCATCCTCTCCAAACCACCGGACAATTCATTTTCAGGTATGCACTTATGCAAGTTGTCAAACCGAGCCATTCTTGGGAATCAGTGTTGGGTGAGGGGTGATTGCAGATATAGCGAATAGGCGGGGTATAGAATGCTAGAGGTAATGCACACGCGCTCTCCGCCCCTCGAATGGGGAGCGACCGCCGCCAACAGGGGGGATTCACATCACGAACGCAGGAAGCAGTGACCGACCGCCCGCCAGATCGCCGTAAAGATGCTCAAGCTCCGTCAGCAAGTCGTCCGCCGCGCCGTGCAGGCCCGCAGCATGGAGTGGGAGACCATCTCGTCGAAGCTGAGCGACCCGCGCGCTCGCGCCGCCCTCGAGAGCCTGCGCAGCATGCACGGCGAGATCCAGTCGGAGGCCCGCGAGTTCGTGAAGGAGCCGGAACCG
>MBAC02008729.1:0-54852 GCA_001712635.2 Nothophytophthora sp. Chile5
GCGACCGCTTCCTGTGGCTGCGGACGCCTGGAGCTCCGTCAGCATGGACTTTGTCTTCGGGCTTCCCGCCGACGACCGCGGGCGCACTGGTATACTCGTTCTCGTCGATCGCTTTAGCAAGATGGTGCATCTTGCTGCAGTCCCTGCCTCGGTCACAGCCGAGGAGACTGCGGCGATATTCATCGACGTCGTCTTCCGACATCACGGTCTACCGGCTAACATCGTATCAGACCGTGACCCACGGTTCACGTCGGCGTTCTGGAACCGACTCTTCGAGCATCTCGGCACCCGACTACTCATGTCTACAGCGGCTCATCCAGAGACGGATGGACAAACGGAGCGCGTGAATCGCGTTCTCGAGGACGTGCTGCGCAGCTATGCCACGTCGTATGAGTCATGGAGTGCATTTCTTCCCATGGCAGAGTTCGCGATCAACAACTCCGTTCACTCTTCGACTGGGTTGACGCCATTCTTCGTCAACAATGCGCGGCATCCGCGTGTTCCCGCCCTTCTTGCTGTGGCGGCTCCCACGGCTGCTAGTGTCTCCACTCTTGGTGGGGGAGAAACTTCGACAACGTCGCCGTCAAACGGCAACTTCGGTTCAAGTGGCTTCGGTTCAAGTGAAGACCCAAGCATGAATACGTTGGCCTTGTGGGCCACGCGCGCGTTGATTGATCCAAGCGGAACGACACGGGCGACTTCCATCCCCGTGCCAAGTGATTCTGCGTCAAGAGCGACATCTCCAACTGCCAACTTCGATCCCCAAGAGCCATCGGCAGCGACCGATCCGGCTGCGATCTCCGACTTTCTGTTGCATCGGCAATCAGTGGTCCGATACGTGCGCGACGCCATCGCAGTGGCGGTGGACAAACAGAAGGAGAACGCAGACAAGCGTGGGCGAAAGAACAAAGATGCATTCAAGGTGGGTGACAAGGTCCTACTCTCCGTTACGGGCATCGCTGCGTCTGCCGTGACAAACTTGGGAGCAAACAAACTGCTTCCACACTACATTGGTCCATTCAAGGTTACCGCTGTTCTCGGTGACGCCTACACGCTCGACACCCCTACGGCCATGCAGCTACACCCCACCTTCTACGTCGGTAGACTCAAGCGTTACTATCCGACGGTGGTTCCGGGTGCGGAACCAGGGGCCCAGGTGTCTTCTCCTCGTCGAGGCGCGGTGTCGGCGCAGAACTTGACGCCGACGGCCGCTATGGTTGCGCGGTCTCCACCGGAGCGTACCGCGACGTCTTCCGCTTCTTTGAGGGCGGCTGGGTCGGCTTGTAGCCGACAAACTCTCGCATCTCACGGAACTGAGCGGTAAATGCGTCCGTCCGCTGTGTCATTCGAGCCAACTCCCCCGTCAAGCGGAAGAGCTCATCGCGGAGGCGGTCAGATGTCTCCTCCGCATCCAGCGACCGATTTGTCGCCTCATCCGACGCGTGACGCATCAGCGCCATCTGGCTCACATTCGACGAGACTGGCGCCGCTGGCGCAGCGATCTGCGCCCGTGGAGGTGTTGTCGGCGGCTCCTGTTCCGTCGCAGCAGAGCGCGCTTGGTACGCGCCCATCGAGATCCGGTCTGGTGTTGTCGTCGCCGGAGCAGAGCGCGACGGCGGAGTCCACTCCTGTTGGAGATTTGGCGCGCGAACCTCCGAAGGTCTATTCATCGACGAGCGGTTTCCAACGTGACGGCCCTCCTCCGCTGGTGGATAGAGCTGGAGACCAGCGCTGGGTTGTGGATCATATCGTGGAGCACGCTGACGAAGACCCTCCTCACGGTAGCGGTAATCGCGCTCCCAGTCGTAGCGGCGGTCGTTCTCCCGCCGCCATTCCGATCTCCCGCCGCTATCGCGTTCGATGGCTCGGGTATCCACCCTCGGCTGATACGTGGGAGCCACGCTCCATGCTGACTCGCGACGTTCCTGACGTGGTGAAGGAGTACGAGGCCGCGCTGCTTCGGCCTCCTGCGGAGCCGAACGCGTCCGCTCCACCCCGGCGCGCCTAGCTTGATCGAGCGAGCGTTCGTAGTTGCCGATGAGAGCCCGCATCTCATCCGATGGCGCGATACTGCGAGCCTCCTCATCCCAGAAAGCACGGCTCGGCCGCTCCAGATTCGACGAGCAATGTGGGCACGGCTCGACGACGTTCACGTAACAGTACCGATCTTCATCCCAGCACATGGCATGGAGCTCCTCACGAAGAGATCCAAATCGGTATCGACGGCGCGAAGCCTCGCGGTCGCGTAGCACAGCGGCGAAGTTTGGCTCGAGATTCCAGCGCTTGATAAAAGCGTTCCACGACAGCCGAAGCGACTTGTACGTCGCTCCCTCGACTGGCTCGCCGCGCGAAGCTCGGAAGCGCCTGAATAGGTAGCGCATCGCGGCTGCCGACTCGGGATTCACCTCGCCCTGCGAATCGTAGAGGTCCCAGCGCGCCAGATCCTGCTGAATGCCAATCTGGTTGGTGTCGTCGGTCATTGCTGCCTGTGGCTTCCGTGGTGAATCGCGATGTGAATGAGTCGAGAGAGCCTCGCTGCTGAGTGGGCGTGCGAACGCCCACATTTGAAGATCCCGTTACTACTGTCCGTGACCGTCATTTGCCGGTGCCTCGTCCGTCTCCGTCGTCGCGCGAGTCCGTTGCTTTTGCTTTGCTTTGCGTTTCCTTTCTTTTCCTTTCTTTTCGCCTCTGAAGCGGATAGGTGACCACTACCTCAAGTGGGGGGTGATGAAACGGGGTGTTCCCTGTTACAAAAGTAGGTAGGAATCACAGCGGTGATTCGGCAGTCTGTGATTGGACAGGTGCCCTACATATCTTAGTTTTAGTCGCTCAAGGTCGAGCCCCCGAATGGGTGGTCGACAGTTAGGTTCGGCTTAGGTTCGATCCTGCGAGATCGAACTTAATTTCAATCAGAGTCAAATTTGCTTCAAAACCCTCAAGTCTTCGGCCTCAGCGAAGACTGCGCTTCCTCTATCTGCTCCTAGATAGCCTACGTGACGGTGGCAGCAGCCCCGTTACATGCGAGGAGACATGTCAGGCATGTCCGTTCGGGAGGCGAGCGACTGCAGCAAAATAACTTACCAGTACGAGGAGGCAGAGGGTGGTCTGCTGTTCTACCGCACGCGAGGCGACGAGTCGGCTGAAGATCGCAGCGCGGTGATGAAGCTTGTGATCCTCGAGACTTTGAAGGACGACGTTCTGCACCATTACCACGCAAGCCTGGAGGGCGGTCATCGGGGGGTTGGCCGAACCTACCACCGGGTTAGGTAACACTTCCACTGGCCTGGCCTGCATCGAAGCGTCCAACGGTACGTGGGTGAGTGCGTCGACTGCGAGACGGGCAAGGGACGACCGACGCTGCAAGGAGAATCTCCGGGGAATATCATGCCCACGTACCCGTTCCAGGTAATAGCGATGGATCACATTCCGTCGCTGCCCGCGTCCTACAAGGGCAACAAGGAGCTGCTCATCTGGGTCGACCTCTACACGGGGTTCGTCGTGGCTAAGGCCAACTCGTCGAGAGAAGCACAGACCGTCGCGGAATCGTACGAAGAATGCGTCTTCCGCCGATTCGACGCGAGCGAAGCCATTCGCCACGATCGCGAACCCGCGTTCATGTCGGACTTCTTCAAGGCCTTCAATCGACTCATGGGGCAACGGCAGCGTGCGACGCTGGCCTATCGACCTCAGGCGAACGGGTCAGCTGAGATAATTGTACAAACAATCACCCGAGCGATCAAGAGGACGAAGACCAGCGAGACTGGGACGAGTACGCGGAGAGACTCACCTTCGTGCTCAACATGTCGTACGACCTGGTTCGACGCGAGACGCCGTTCTTCCTGGTTCATGGCTGGGGTCCGCGGACGACGATCGAGGCCGCGCTGTCGGTGGGGAACACTCAGCGACTAGACTCGCAGCCTCGACGCTGGCGCTTCCACATTCAGAAGCACTACATGCGCGCGCGGGTCCAAGCCAGGGAGTTGCTGGCTGCGGCCATCGGAGAACGAGCAGACACACACAATGAGCAGGTCGACCCACACGCCATCGAGGTGGGCGCCCAGGTGAGGCTTTACCTGGACCGGGTGAAGCCTGGATATACCTGCAAGCTCGCGCATATGTGGCACGGCCCCTTCCGCGTGGAGGAGTTGGTGGGCAGCTACGCGGTAAAGCTGGCGATCGCGCGTACAGAATACCGCGTCTATCCCGTGGTCCACATCTCCAAGCTGAAGCCGGTGAGTCCGACCACCAGCTGCGCTACGTATCTCGTCTGAGAACCGACTGGATTTCGACGAAGAGTTGCTACTAGAGGTCAGCTGGACCACTGAAACCTTGGGAGAGGGAATCTTCGAAGTCGAAGAAATTTTGGAGATGCGCACCGGACGTCGCACGCGCTACGGTCGTCACTTCCGAGAGTTCAACGTGCAATGGAAGGATCACGATGACATCACATGGGTGGACGAAGCCGACCTGAACTGCGGAGGCCTACTGTACGATTTCCTGCGCGAAAGGACGGGACGTCAACGATTCGGCGCGATGCAGTCAGCGGAACGCGAGGATGCAGAGGAGATGACAGGGGGTGATGGATAGGCCATCACCGGCAGAGGGGAGGAGGCATCTTTGGGATGGCCAAAGATGTGGAAGGAGGGGCAACTCTCGGGCGGGCAGGTCCGATCGGGAGGGAAGGTGAAGATCTGATGGGGTTGCCATCAGATTGGAGGAAAGGAGGGTCGTGAGATCGCCCGAGCGAAATCGCGACGTCGAGGAGACCCTCGACCAAGTGTTCAAGGAAGGGAAGCATGACTGAACTCGAAGCCAGAACCCAGACCCACATGACTGTGCGACCTCGCTACACGAGCTGCTGCGACGCGCGGGGTAGGCGATCGACGCACACCGCAAGGAACGATCCTGGCGTTCCACCGGAAGGGCCAGGAATCGAAGTTGCGGCGGCGGCAGAGGCGATACAGATTGGACTCCCCGACGACGGGAAGATGGAAAGGTTTCCCATTACATCTTACGGCGCGCAACGGAAGATCGACGACACGTCGATGTGGAGGATATGTGCCTGGTAGTGTGGTCCACATGACAGCTTCCGAAGGGACGACGGAGACGAGAAGGGCTCGGATGCAACGCCAGACATGTATTGCGCGCATGGAGAGTTAAAGCGGAAGATGCAAAGCTCTAGACAGCTATCGACCGGCCATCACTCAGAGCTGCTCCACAAATTTCTCGCGGATACGTTGTAGGCGGACGTCTGCCGCTGGATGGCCCTGCTGCTCGCGACGGTGGAAGAGGCGCCACGGCTCAGCGTCATCCAGGATCCGCAGTGCGCAGATCAGAGAGAGATCGCCCTGAGGATCCACAACACCGTCTGGACGCCACGGCGTCCTCTGGCGAGACGGCGGGAAGGTCAAGAAGATGGGATCAAGCAATAGGTCGCGGCGTCCGTTTTGCATCAGTCGAAGCACGATCTTCAATACGGAGCGGTCGAAGTTTACGCGAGCGCGAGACCGTCGAGACGAGATGTCGGCGACCAAGTCGACGAAGTATTGCTCCGTGCGAAGCCGCAAGGGCAACGCATGCGCCGACTCCGAGTAAGATTGGGCCCACTTCGATAGATGTACACGGTACGCGTGCAACAACTCCAGGAAGGCGTAATCGCCGGCCGCAAACGTGATCGGATCAGGCAGCACTCGCAGCTCGCGCCAGGGCTTCGACAGGTACACGCGTCGGACGTTTTCCACCTTGATCAGTCTAGCGTTGAACGACGGAAGGCGGTTGCCAGTGCGGGCGGGGTGGATCCAGGATGAGGGAGGGGGAAACAGCGCCTTCAATTCGTCGATCGTCGTCCCGCGCAGAGTGTATCGACCCAACTGCACCTTGTCCCAAGGATAGGTGTCGAGGTGGGCATCCCACTCCGCAGAGTCAATGCGAGGCGGAAGACACGAGTCAAAAAAATGGGTCGATGGACACCAACGTGTACCCAACCGGCGTGGTGGGAGTCGGGTCGTCCTCGACGTCGGTGACGGGGCCAGCAACCACACCGTAGTCGTTTTCGCTGTCACTCCCCGAGACGATATCCGACGAACTACTCGAAGGAGAACTGTCACCGCCACCGCCGCCAGGAGCAGCACCGGCCGCAGAAGCTTGGCGATGTGCTGCTGAGCGCCCTGCCGCGGACGATACCCGAGACGCGGCAGAAGTTGAAACCCCAGGAGCAGCAAGCGCCGGAGATGGACCGCGAGGGACGAGACTGGATGGTATCCGACGATGCTGCCAAAGACGCGGCGAGAGAACGACGAGCGGCCGCTGCTCCAGAAGACGATGATGGCCGAGAACGAGGAGAGCAAGGAGTGGCGACTCCCGAGTGGACCAACGCATCCTTCTCCTCGCTCACAGGCTCTTTCCCACCACTGGGTGTGACCGAGGTAGCCGAAGCTCCCGCAGGCCCAGCAGACAGGTCTGCACCCTTGTGATTCTTGGATGACGGCGCAGAAGTCGACCCAGAAGGAGAAGGCGAACGACGACGATTTGGGGAAGCAGTTGGAGACTTGGCTGCTTGGGAGCGATGGCGCTACTCGAGGTACCGCTCACCCATGCGGGGATATCGATATCCGAGCGACAGATCGATAGAGCGGAGAGGAGGCGGCCCCGGGACAGAGGCCGACGGGCCAGATTTCCGAGATCCAGCCGTAGAAGGAGCGGAGGCGGGCGCAGAACGGAATGTCGACGCCGCGCCCGTAGGAGAGGCCACTGTGTCGGAGGTTGAGCGCGTCAGTACTGGAATTCCTTCCGGAGGCCCGCCTGGGGCACCGATCCCAGAGAAAAGCGTGTCGCGAGCAACCCGCATGCGCTGCCCCATGAGATCGCGCTGGCTCGTCATAGCCGCGAGCTCATCCGTCATTTCACTCAACTGACGCAGGGCAGAATCACGGTCGGTGATGGCCGAATCGTGCTCGTCAGCCACGACCTCCAAAGTATCCGCGTCGTCGACGCGTTGGAGCTCGCTGTCGTCAATGACCGCCTGAATCTGATCCCGCAGCTGAGTGATTTGCTCCGCCGCTGCCTCAGCTTGGGAAGTGAGGTCCGTTATCGTGGTTTCATGCTGCGGCACGACCTCCCGGAGGGATTCCAACTTGGCGATACCTGCCGTCAGCTGAGACTCTGTCAAGCCAAGATCAGAAACATGTCGACGTCCGTCAGTCATGGGGGACAATCGCAAGGGAAGTGCCACGGGGTTCGTACCGAGGATCGAGTAACGCTGAGCGTTGTGGGCATTGTCGGTCTTCCATTGCTCCATGGTGCTGTTGAAGGACGTCTTGTATCCATCACCCGGAGCTACCGCAACAACGATCTCGGCCCGAAGAGACGTCACCAACCGTTCTGCGTTAAATGCGACCCTCTCCGCGGCTTCGCGACGACTGGAAGCTTGCCCAGCGGCAGTACGAGCACGCCGCTCACCATCCTGAGCCTGCGCCAACTGCTGACGCAGCGGCTGAATCAGGACGGCATCGGGATGGGCGACGACAGAGGCGGCTGGGGCAAGCGGCGCCGGAGATGCTTGAGGCCGAGGCATCATGGGTCTCGGTGCAGAAGTGTTTGAAGACGGTGATGCTAACATCGATGACGTACTTGGTGCAGAGTCGCGGGAACCACGTGGCCTCGTTGCACGACCAGATTCTTCGGCCCCAGACCGACATCGCGTCGGACCGAGAACAGTACCATCAGGCCATTGCTGACAGCGATTATTACCGTCAGAGTTGGGAGGAGTCGGAGGACGAGCGCCTCGACCTTGACGATATGATTCGAATCACCGATTTGTCCAACGAAGACCTGAACTTGCAGATCGACCGCCTCCGTCATTCCGGCGCTGCGTCGTATCGTGCTCTGCAAGATGTGGTGTGCCAGCTGCGTCGCAGTCAGCCCCGAGGACTATCTTTCAGCGGCGCAGTGTCTTCGCGTTGAACAGCTCGCGGTTCTGGTCGGACAAGGCTGCGTTCACTTCCGCGAGCTGACGGGTGTCGTGATCCAACGCCTGCAGAAGCCGGCTCTGCTGGAGGGCGCCTTGGACCTGGCGGCGAGACAACGCAGGGCCGGGATACTGCGTCAATGCTGTTGATGGCCGCCGGGTGTGCGTACAATGAGCACAGTTCGCCGCGGTCGCGAGGCCGGAAGTCGAGACTGCCGAGGACGATACGGTCAAGGTCGACATGAGCCCGGAAACGCCCGCGGTCCCATGACTGGACGTGGACGACAGCGGCAGCAAAGCGGATGGAGCCTCTGGCGTCATCGATTCGGACGTGGACACTGGAGCAAACGACGAACTAGCGGGTGCCGGTGGCGGTGTCGTAATGGGAGAACCGAGTGTCGTGGACGCTAATGAGAGACGTCCAGCGCAGTGGAAGAAGGCGCGGGAGCAAATGGAACGCTGGGCGCCAGAGAGGGCGAAGTCGCTGAAGACGAAGCGGCTGCTCCAGATGAGACCGTCGCGATCAGACGGATAGTGGCGGGGGCGGACACGGCCAACGAAGGAGCGCCATGAGATGACGCAAAGATGAACGGCGAAGGTACGCTAGGAAGCGACCCTGTTGCCGCAAGCGACGATGCGCTAGGAGACGAAGCCGCCGAAGGCGGCGTAGACATGGGTGCTACGGCCTACAGTAACCACGACGGGTGAGATCAAATGATACAGCGGGAGGGGCAAGGTCATCGCGCACTCACATTACCTGGGGAGTAGACGTTCGGCACGACGGGGGCGGCTGTGGTGAAGCGGCAGGAATGCGGCGCAATGCGCAACTGGGGCGACGAAGGCAAGGCAGGGCGACAAAAGGCAACAAAGGCGAGACTGAGCGACATGGCCGCGGCCTGAGTTGCCGTGAGAAAGGGGGGAGATCCCGCCGGACCTTTGGAGCATCACCTGCGGTGGAGGACGACGGTATACCAGTATACCGTGAGGTCCCAGGATACCGGGTACGCGGGCGATGCGACATGGTTACGGACATCGTACCCCAGATCGAGCGTACTCCAAGGTCGAGCGCCGGAGGTCGAGCACCGGAGATCGAGCGTCGGGGGTCGAGCGCCGGGGATCGAGCACCAAGGGTCGAGCGCCGGGGATCGAGCACCAAGGGTCGAACGTCGAGAGTCGAGCGCCAAGGGTCGAAGGTTGAAGATCGGGGAAAGGGAAGTCCATCCTGGCACGTGCGACATTCCAGAATATTCTGGCAAGGTAAGGTCATCAATGATGAGTGGCCAAGAAGGTCGCCCTGTCGTTGGGTACATGGGCAAGTGATAGGCAGAATAACTTAGTCACAAATATACCACATGGAACGCAAGGGGTCTTCTCGCAGCGCTCTCGCCCCTCTTCGATTCCGCACCGCACCTCGCGGGTGTTTTTGTGGTCTCAACCCCCCCACGCGCGTTTGAAAGGAAGGAACGTTAAACGCAAAGTCCCGTGAGGGCATCGGTCAAGGTTAAGTCCCGTAAGGGCAAACGGTAAGGCTACCTCCAGTTGGAGAAGAGACTACACGCGCTCAGGCGTCGTGCTTCGGTCTATAAACCCCTAGGACGACCGCGTGAAGATTTCCGCGCGGAAGTCGACAGCCCCAAGGTTTCACGCAAGACGCGCGCATCGCCCTCGGAATTACGCTGGCAAAATTCCGGGCAACAACTCGCCCACGGTCGCAAACCCGTGGGGCAGAAGCTTGTATGTTGACCGAGTGCCCAAATCTTGGACGCCCGCTCCACCACATGCTCGTCGAGCGATGTCAATCCTGTGAGCTCCTGCTCATTCTGCGAGGTAATGCTGCGAAGCCCCGCGACTTCCTTCTGACTGCCGCGGAGTTGAGATGATGTGGATCAAACAGCGTCAACTCGACAACTCAGAGGAATGGAGGACAGAAAAGCGAAGGGGAACCTACAAGTGCGGCACGTCCCGCGGCTGTGTCGACTTCGTCGCGTGTTCATTGTTTGACGACCTGATCGAACGAGATCTTGCAGCCATCTCCACGAGCGATGGCAGCGTCAAGTTCCCCTCGCAGAGCTAGCATGAGATTCCCGGCCCGGCGGCCACTCTTTCCGCAGACTCGAGACGGGTTGAAACTTGTTCGGTCGCAGAACGCGCGCCGCTCAGCGTCCAGAGCCTGCGTTAACTGTCTATTCAGACGAATAATTGTGGATGAAGAAGGAACATCAGAGGAAGGCGCAGGAGTGGGGACTGCGTCCGACACGATTTAACCGACCGATTCGGCGGGGCCACGAAATGCGTTCGGCACGGTTCGACCCACTGATTCTTGGTGCATCGACGGATTTAGGCACAGGAGCACCAACGAAACGACCACAGGCATCACTCAAGAAGTAGGGCATACAGCTCTAGATGCCGGATGCGCCCCGTCAACAGCATTAAGCGCCACCGGAGATACCGCATCAGTCGCCGCCCGAGCAACACCGTCGTCTGGAAGAGCATGACGCAGATATGAAAACCAGCTCTAGACCGGCTTGAAGATCTTTTTGTATATCGCCGCGTGAAGTGTCCATCGCGCGACGCATGACCACCAGTTGCTGATCCTCCTCCTGAATCTCGGCTTGACCGCAGTGGAGACCAGAGGCGAGACCGTATCGCGCTCCCCCAGCCTCCCACCAGCAGTCAAATAGTAGCCTCGACGTTGGAGTGCTTTATCCACGTTGGAATCACATTCGCGACGGAAGTCCTGCCCTCCCCTTTCACAGAGCATCGACTCGCGATAACAATTGCGACGGTTGCTGAGGAGTAGTTCAGCGTTGGCAGCCTCCAGATGACAACCCTCACGCAATAACAACTTCAGAAAACGGTTCCGTGCGATAACCATGGCATGTTAACCCAAAGATGACTCTGGTGTCGCGGTCAGTGGGATCTGGATTTCTGACGTGTCTGCTTGCGGTAGTAAACTTCCGCTGGTATTCATCAGTGGATTCATTAGTGCAGGCAGGCACGTGGGGCGGCGACAGTATGTCGAACTAGCCGAAGACAAAAGAGAGGCGATAGCCGGACCATACAGCAACGCAATCACGCTCGAAGTGGGAGATGTGGTCACCGATTTGACTGATAGAGGCCGAGATCCGACAAACGTCACGATAGAGAGGGATCCTTCTCGAGTGGACACTATCGAGAGGGCGGTGAGAGTGGTGCTGCCGTTGTGGAACCACAGTTCGACGATGAATGCGACGACGCCATCGCCTAGCCGAACTGAAAACACACCAAACGCGCGAGGAATCAACACAGAGGAGCCAGCCGGCAGAAGACGAGTAAGATGTACGTCGTAAGCTCTTGTTATCTTGCGAGTAGACGGGTGTCATGACCGAGCGATTATGGCGAAGTGACCACGAGAAATGGCGGTGTGTAGACCATAATTCGACGAGGCCAGTGGAACGATTCGAAAGAATACCCTGGAACCCATCATATGAGATCCAGACGCCAGAGTAGAACAATCGATGGAACCAGTTGCGGGAGCATTGAAGTCATGGGAGTTACGCGAGCGTTACACAGTAGTTACGGAAACGTACGCGACGGTTACACGATGACCACGCGAAACGGTAACGTGAGGGTAACCCAGGGTACAACATGGATATCCCTTCGGTTGCATCCCGATGGCGAGTTACACCGAGGGTGAACTTCGGCCATCGCAGACCGACAATCGAACATTGAAGATCGAGGACAGGCATCGACCGTCGTGGACCAACCGTCGCACATCAAGCCACAAAACCTACCCCGCCAAACACGACGTTCTCGAAGGATCCAAAGGCCGAAGAACCCATGTCAATCAGGGATGATTGACGAATGAAGATCGCCGCACTGTGAGGTACGAAGGTGAAGAGGTAACGGATAGGCAGGGCATAAATCAGTCACACATCAACCTCTTTGAACACGCTTGTGGAGAGTACGAAAGAAGATGGTAGGAAGAAGTGAGGAAAGGTCGACAGGACATGCAGCAGTGGCGGAACGAATGGAGAGAGTAGCGGTAAGGAGAGAGGTCGGCAAGGAAAGGATGGCAAGGACAAAGAGGACGACAGAATGGATCAGACCTACGAACCCGAGCACGAGAGAGAGAAGATTGAGGAAGCTGAGGTTGTAGGAGATGTAGTAAGATTACGTTAGATGGAATAGGAAGAGTGGGGAGAACAATAGGGGTAGAGAAAGTGATGTGATACATGAATAAAATATGGGCAAGCAGTATGCAGTCAAGTGTGACAAGTGGAGGGGAAAGGACGAAGAGGAGGAAGAGATTTGGAAGCGGTGTGGTAAGAGATAAGAGGACGACGAAGGGGAAGGAAAGAGAAGCGGAGAGGAAGAATGATAGAGAAGAAGGAAGAGACGGAACCAGTTAAAGTAGTATAGGAAGATATCAAAGGAGGGTTATAATGGAGAGACATGGTGGGGAATGGATAAAATAATAGCAGAGGGAGAAAGTGAAGAAGAGAGGAAGCGAGGGAGCGAAATACACAATATAGAATGCAAAATTAAAACAGTAAGAAATATGTACAGTGTGGAAGGTATCATTAGCGGAAAATTGATATTGTTATAGTACTGGATACTTATTTATCTAGACATATGTAGCACATCAAAGAGGTGATTTGCATTTAGGAGGTAGTCAATCGCAACAAAGTACAGAGCAAGTACATAGAACATACAGAGACACATTGAAAACTAGTATCGTACTAGAAGAATATGCGATAAAGTGGGACCGGCTAAAAAAACGAGTGAACAAAACGCGAAATAAAACAAAGGACAACGTAAGTCCGACAAAATTGAGAACTAACTTCGCACGATATCATTCAGCATACTAATTTACAGAATAATATACTTCTCTCGATAATTACCAATTGTCCAACTTTGAAGTATCGTAGTTAGCATTACAATATATGTAGCCTACGGTAACTTGTTTTCACTACTTAACTTTATATGCCATACAAGTCTCTGCTATTTGGTAACTCCAATAGCAATTTTTGATAAACCTACCTTGGATGTGTAGCTTATGTAACAGCTGTATCACGTTTTTGTTATCATCACGATCAAAATTGATTGTTTCTTTGTACGAATTGAAAAAATTTAAATACAGTCATATCCTCTTGATGAAGGTGTCATAAATTTTCTCGGGGTTTCAGCAAGTCGGACCACAAGCACTCCAACAGGTATTGCGTTCCTATATCTCAATTGTTGCAAATATATTTAGATACTTGTCAATTTGTCAGACTGAAACTCTTTCCTCTCGATATGGTTTCTTGAATTGATAGCTTATTTTTTGCTTACAGCAATTACTATTTAATTTATATATTTATGCTTTCTCCATTCAAAGCAGTTTGTCGTAACTATCATTTCTGTCGTTTGACTAAAATTCTGTAGCGTGTTCATTTGTGAATTTCTTGAACATATCTATGTGAAATTATTTTTCTGTCTTATCTTCCTGCTCATCTCATTCTGCTGCTTCCAACTTTTCTGCTCTTGGTAGGTCTTTTGAAATTCGTTGACCTACGTCGTATTCGTCGTGCCGTTACCCGCGGCTTTTCTCTCTCACTACTTCTTCTCCACCTAGCTTTCCTATCCTTACGTCTGCTTCCCCCTCTAGTTAGTGGCTTCTCTCTTAATCGATTTCATTCCCTACATATTCCTCGTCAGTTTTTACACATTGCTTCTATTCAACCATCTACCTTTCCTCTATTCTTCTTTGCTTACCTATCTTTGATTTATCGCTGCCCTCTTTGCTCCTTTCATACAGTCTCACTCTTTTCATTCCCCTTCTTTTGCTTCTCGCCCCTCCTCCCTTGCCTGTCCACACTTCGAATCGCTTATTGAACCATCTTTCTACCTTTCCCTAATGCTCCCTTCACTTCTTGTCCACTCTCATACCATTAACTCACGTACGTGCCACTTCTCGACAGATAAACCTCTCACCGCCGTTGTTCACGGGTTGGTTTTGCTTTCCCAGGCAAAGACCACTTCCGATGGCTTCTGCTCGCCACCGCGCGCTCCAATGCCGGACTGTATCCCGAAGACTATTCCCACGTGACGTGAGTCCCGATTCCCCGACCCACGACACGGTTCTTCCTGAATAGTCACCTCATGAATATCGCGTCACCCACAACCTGTCCTTGATCGTCGAAGCCTCCGCGGCCTCTTGTGTCTTGCTTCCTCTGTTAGCTCGGGTCTCGGCTCTGTGAGACTCCAATTCCGAACTGACTGTACTGCCGATTTTGGCGGTACCTAAATCCTTGCTGTTCTCCCCTGGGGTCCTCTTTGGCCAGCTCCACTCCCGGAGCTGTTATCTTCCTCCTACATCGCGCTCCACGAGCCATCTCAGCCTCTCATTGGCGCAACATCCCGCTGGATCTCCTCAGTGTTCTTCCTCGAGCAACCTCCCGGTTATACAACTCTACGGTATTGCTCGACGCTCGCCAACTTCAACACCTTGAAGGGGACATCTCGCGTGTCCCTCTCGCTGTCACTCTTATCAGGTGTCCGTACCCACTTCTAGCCGCTCCACGACCATGACTACGCCCACACTTACTCGCCATTCTCTGATGGGCCGTCCTCGGCCCCATGACCGATGTCACCGAGCTGCTCATCGTCGTCTTCGGTCCTGTCCACTGTCTTGAGGGCCACGAACTCGCTGAAGGGCATCCACTGCGTCTCTTGCACACTGTCGTCTTCTCTGAGACTCTCCACTTGATCCTCCAGCTCGTAACGTCCTGCGCAGTTGCGTTCCTTCATCCGACTTCGCTCTCGAATCTTGGTACCCTCTGGGGTGGTGAGCACAGTCGCACGCCGATCAGCTCGCCTCGGTGGTCCTCTGACCCGCACTGGGAAGGAGTAGACCACTGCTCCGTCTTCTTGGTGCACTCCGTTGGCGTCACGCTCTTCGTTGTCCTCAAGCTTCTCCTCACGGGCACCTGCGTCACCCGATCCATCGAAATCAACACGTTGAGCTAGTTGAGCCTCCTGACGTTACGCCTGTTGTAGTACTTGGCTTGCCAAAGCTGTTCCTTAGCAATCTCTGCGTCGGCGATTCGCCGCGCTATCTCCATCTGGACCACGAGTCCCCTATGATAATCCGCGTAATTCTTAATGGTCATCACTCTGTTTCTCCTCAGCAATTCATTCGGCGATCGCAACTGGCGCCCCATCATCAGCTCGTTCGGGATAAAGCTAGTGGTTGTGTGGCGAGCTCCGTTATATGCATTAAGAGCAGCTTTAACCCACTCATCCCAGTCGTCGTGCGATCCCGAGCAATACATGCTCACCATGTCCTATCAGGTTCTGTTCCAGCGCTCGACCTGCACCAGCAACGCCGGTCGATACGGCACAGGCGTAGTCTGCTTGACTTCCATGAGTTCCACTAGCGTGGAAATGACGGTGCCGTTCAATTCCGGAGCTCCTTCCATTACCAGTTCTCTGCACGGACCGAAGACCAACACAATCCTCTCCATAATAATCCTTGCGATATACATCGCCGTATGGGTTTTCACAGCTTGGCCCACTACATATCGCGTCGCGTAGTCCACGACAGTGATGGCATAGCGATTCCCACTGACTGTCCTAGGCAAAGGCCCATCCACGTCCAATGCCCAGCGGTCACCTGGAGCTCCAACTCCTTGACTCCTTAGCGGCGGGATCACCGCCTTCGGTTTCACCTTCCGAGTAGCGCAATCTCTGCACGCCATGACCCACTGTCTCACTGCTCCACGCATTCCTGTCCACCAGTAATTCCTCTGGATCCGAGCCAATATCTGAGGAGATGGAGTCATGCGCTTCACTCAACACCTTCGGCCGCAAGGATGCGGGCAGGACCAATTGTCTGACCTGATTCCAATCCTCGCCACCAATGTACGCCAGTTCGCCGTCTTCCGTCACAGCACTCCCAGCGTAGCTCCCTGCCGCTAACAGCCGCTTCACCGTCGGACTCCGCCGTTGCTCTTGTTTTATTTCGGCGTCTCCCAGCTGACCTCCAGCCATCACCTCGCGCACTGCTGCTCGGCGCTTCTGGTTATCTGCCACCTCCTGCAGTCTGGCTATCTCCTCGGCACTGAATCGGCTCTCTTCTGGACCCACATCTACCCGCTCGGGTGGCGCGTCTAACCGTCCGACTGCACACAACGCCTTTGTCGTCCTCTGGGCCTTCCTGCGGCTCCGTCGATCATTCCTGGCCGCCAAATGCAGCTCCACCACGGCTGCTGCCTCGTGCGGGGCGTTCATCGCCGCATCCGGTGCCAGCTTCTTCGTCGCTGACGCCGACACCGCTGCTTCTGCACCCACTCCGGCGTTTGTGTTCTTTGGCATGGACTCCACTGCAAGTGGTGGTGGCTGTAACGAGGAACAAGGTCCTCCGGCTCCTGACACTGCCTCGATCGCATCGCTTTGTAACCCCAATTCAGCCGTCGTCTGGTCTGCTACTGACGCCTCCGCACCGGCCATACGTAATAGGTTGCAATCCCTTGCCGAAGTCCTGCATCAGGACTGCCCCCAATCCTACCATGCACGCATCAGTCTCCAGATTGAACGGCTTCGTAAAGTCCGGGTAGGCCAACAACGGCCGCTCCATCAATTCACGCTTGATCCCTTCGAATGCCGTCACCTGCTTGTCTTCCACGGCACCGCTTTACGCAGCAAGTGAGTCATAGGCGCAATCTTCGAGCCGAAGTTCTTGATGAACCTGCGATAATAGCCAGCTACGTGTACGAACCGCCGGACTTCTGCTGGGTCCTTCAACAGTGGAAATTGCTTCACCGACCGAACTAAGCTTTCCATAGGCCGATTTCCATCCTCCGTCAGCTCGTGCCCCAAGTATTCCAGCCGCTTCTTGGCAAATGAGCACTTCTTCGGCTTCAAGCTCAAGCCTGCTTCAGCGAGCCCCTCAAACACGGCCGCCAATTCCACGACGTGCCGCTCAAACGAACTTCTCGTGAACACAATAATGTCGTCGAGATAAACGAGGCAACTCTGCCAGGTCAATCCCCGTAGCACTGCATCCATGAACCGCTGAAATGCTCCAGGAGCATTGGCCAGTCCGAATGGCATCCTCACAAATCGAAACAGCCCCTTTCGCGTCACGAACGAAGTCTTGTTCTGATCGCCTGGTGCCACGCCGACTTGCCTATAACCAGCATGCAGATCCAGTGTCGTGAAGAAGCGAGCCCCTCGTCGGTGGTCCAGTATCTCGTCAATGCGCGGTAGAGGGTATGTGTCCTTCTCATTTATCGCGTTGAGAGCTCTGTAATTAATGCAGAACCTCTCTGACCCGTCCTTCTTCATCACTAGGACCACTGGGAACCCCCATGCTCCGCTGCTCTCCTCAATGACGCCATCTGCCAGCATCTTCTCCACTTGGGCGTCGATCACCTCTATTTCCGAGTGCGCGTGTCGCCTTGGGCACAACGAATCGGCGCGTGGACATCCGTATGAATGTGATGTTCCACCCCAGTCGTCGTCGGCGGCGGACATGCTGTCTTCAACTCCACAAGCGCAGGATAGCTCCCCAGCAACTGCAATAGTAGCTTTCGGTCCTCTGGCTCCAAGTCCTCCTCGATATTCAATTCGTGCTCATTGCTCATGGGTGCGTCCTCCCAATAATGCTTGAGTTCCGCCAGCCACTCAGTCACACGGCTCCTGTCGAATTCGCCGAGCACCTCCAGCAGCTTCATGACCTCCTCCAAGGGCGCCCACGTTCCTAACGCCGCTTGCTTCGGCAGGTTTTGCCGTTTCCCAATCAAGTTCAGCACTGGCACTCGTATTCTACCGCCTTGCACCCGCGTGATTGTCGGCGCCAGAATCAATTCACGGACTTTCGAGATCCGCTTGGACATGAGCAAACCCTCCGTCCCTTCAGCTGCCGCTACTGGCATCTCCGCATCTGGGAGCGCAGCTTCATCGGCTTCGCCAGCCTCACCTTGCATTGATTCAATCTCGCTTTGGTCTCTCGCTGCGATCTTGGACCAACGCCTGTAAACGGTACAGTGACCCGAGTCTCACCGTTGTAATACTTCAACTCCGACGTCGCGAAGTCCACCTTGGCCCCGACGTCGTACATCCAATATTTACGCAGGAGAAATGCTGCTGAGTGATCGTCCACGAGCATGGCGTCCACTGTCACCTTCTGCTGGTATTGAGTCAGCAACTCAAAGCGCCACATGCCGAGCACTTCGACTTCATCGCCGCCGTAGCCCTCGACCACATCTGCTATAGCATCCACGTCCAGCTTGGAGCCTAACTCACGCCACTCTGAACCGGCCACACTGTATTGGGCACATGAGTCTAGTCGCACGGGTTATAGCTGTCCTCTTCACTCCATCAGAGCTGTCGGCAACTGATCTTCAGCTTCAGCCCCCGTAGCACGCAGCGCCATGACTCGTCACTCCGTATGGCTTTCGTTGTCCTTCTGCACCACAGCAACTGCATACATGTTGCTGCTATGGTACGCATACTGCTTCTTTGGTGCTCCCCGACGTCTCGACGGAATCCATCGCGTCATCGCCATTGCTCGTTCACTCACCGTCCTTGGTTCCTTTGACTGCTTCTGTCGTCGCAGAGCGCCTCCTGGCCCTGCTCCTTGACGTCGGCGCTGTCAATGCTTCCCATCGACTGTCAAAATCCACGCTGGATCAACTCTTCCTTGCCGCATTCGCTTCAGCACCTTCAAGTTCTCCAGGTCTCGTTTCTCCTTGGTATGGTGTTTCCAGATGCGCTTCTTACGACGTCTGCCCGCTCTTGACTTGCTCAGAGAGGGTACTGCGGCTCTGGATTCAACCAGCGACGACTATAATGATGGATATTGTCCTCCAGCCTCCGTCAGCATCTCCAGTTGTCTCTCCACGTACGCCTCCACTTCATCCAGCATAGACACACTAGATCCGGCCTCCACTGACACCTCCTTCCTCAATGGCTTCGCTTCGGCACCATTCTCAGTTCTTCCAACACTCTTGGGCTTACGATTCTACCGTCGCTCGACATGAGCAACTCTGTCACGTGTTCTCGCGCCGACTGCATGGCCTCTAAACGCTTCCGCCGTCGTTTACATCGTCTGCCTTCCCGGACGCTGGCCAGTGTCACCTCAGCTTCTTCACTTAGAGATCGTCGTGCTGCAGGTGTGGTGACAGCGCTCAGCTCTCCCCGCGCTCCTTCCACAATCGCATCCTTGCGAACAGCCATCTCGCCCATGGCCTTCGCTGCTAGTGTGCCCCACACGATACCCTCTTGATACTCCTCGGCTGCCGCCGCGAGTGACCGTTGCTCCATGGCCAACTTGCGCGCTGTCGCCAAGAGCATATTTGCTCGCCGCATGTTCTGCTCACGTAGCTCCTCCTCGAACACTGCTTCAACGCCCCCGTCATCGTCAACTCGCTTGGCTGTTAGCGCGTCCGCGTTCCACCGTCTCTCCTCATATCACGACGCACGCACGCTCACCAGTCCCGTCTTCTTCGTGGCCGACTTGGCAGTGCGTGGCTCCGCTGTCGCTCCTGGAGTCGCATCCTGCGTCGCCATGGCCTCTTCTGCATTCACCATGGCTGCTGGTTGCTCACACAAGCTGTTGACGCTCTCCAACGCCACTCGTTCCATCTAGTTCGTCTGTAATGCAGTTACATGCATGTCTTGGTTGCTGTTTCTGTCGTTTCTTTCCGCCGATGCTGCCTCGCCTTCTTGCAACGCGGCCTTATTCGCTGTTTTCGTGTTCTTTCTCCCAACGCGTCCACACGCTTACTCGTCTTCACCTTCTTCGCCTCTTGTCCCGTTACTTCGCTGTGAAGCTGTCGCGCTCGGCCAAGCCCAAGCTTCTGCCGTCCATCTAAAATCGCAACACCTGCCGATTGCACTCGTCCCATATTATTTTCTCCTTCCGATCGCAGAGCCGCGTCCTCTATGTCTTCGATCCATTTCCCTGTTGCGCGCTGGTTGGTGACGGAGTCTGACCAACAGCCACTACAGGGTCGCTCTCCAGATCCTGCTTCTTCAGCGGACAGTCGATAGACATGTGGCCCCGACGACGTCAATAGTAGCATGTAGGTGCATTCTGCGCGCGATTCTGGTTCCGGTTCCGGTTCTGGCGCTGCCGTCGCTGCTCCTCGAACCTGCGCTGATTCGCCTGTCGTTCTTCCTTAGTGTTCAGCGGCGTCAGCTCCTGCGTTTGCTGGCCATAATGTCCACCACCGCTGCTCTGCTGTTGTTAACCGCCACGACCTCCAAACGCTTGAAGTGCTCTTGCCCGACGTGAACCTCGACCTCCATTCTTGGCTGGTGGGATCTGGGGCTGTTGCTGGATGAACCCTTGCGGCTGCGAAACGAGTGCCTGCTGTTGCGGAACCATAATTTGCTGTTGCGGGAAGAGAAGCGACTGTTGCGGAAGTGGAACAGGCTGGAACATCTGTTGTGCCGTCGCTGCCACCGTCGACACTGGCTCTGGCTTCACCAACATCAGGTTCGCCCCCCCCCCCCCCCCCCCCCCCCCCCCCCCCCTGCAGTTTCCGATCCTAGCGCCATTTGCTGCGTAGTCCAGACGTACCCTGCTGGCGCAGCTGGCAGTGATGCTTCCGGCCGCTGGTTCGCCGCTTTCGTCGCCATTAACCCTCCGCCCACATCATACCTCGGCGGCTTGGCCGCTGCTGTCGTCGCGGTCGGGTACGCTGCTGCGCCATCGCCCATGGCGTCCCCATTTGCTGTCCCACCGCTTGCATCAGCATGCGCTAACCTCCTCCGAGTGTCCGCAAGACGCTAGTGTTCCTCGAGTGCCGCGTCACTGCTTCCTGCCATTCGACTCTGGACCCCTCACCAAACTCGCCGCACGGCTGGATGGTCACTTGGGGCGCATCCCTGAGGTTCGATGGGCGTTGCATCTTTAGGTGTTGCGCCTTCGCCTGGTTGTCCATGCCGTTCAGGAACGAGTTCACGTACCAGTTCTCGTCGATTTCCTCCCCTGTACCGATCTCCAGCAGCGCTCCAGATTAGTCAGACAAGCGCTCACCCGGCATCTGCTTGAGCCCACGGATCTTTGTCGTCACATCGTCGTTCTTTATGTGATCGGCGTACTTTGTCTTGAGCAAGTGCGTCAGGTTCTCCAGCGTCTCATCCTCCGGTCCGTGGTAGCTGCTAACACGGTAGAACCACTCCGCTGCCTCGCCTTGCATCTTCGCTGACACCTCGATGTATAACTCCCTCGTCTGCCACGTGCGCTTGAATCTCCTCTCACTGATCCGGATCCGTCGAGATCTTCGACAACCACGTCAGCAACGTCATCCGTCTATCGCGGCCTTTGAACTCTGGCAGTCTCAAGCCCTGCTTTCTCATCTCCATCATCTGCTCCTTCTGGTCCACGGGAGTCGGCATCAAGACGTTCTCCACGTGCTGCTCAGCCGGAGGTCCAATGCCGTACACTGGCGCCATTCCGGCGGCGTTCAATGGCTGACAATCTGTCGCCGGATGTGGTGGTTGATCTGCTCCGCCGCTGTCGAGAGGTGGCTGAGCTCTACCTGCTCCACTGCTATCTCATAGCCCTCCGCCGCCGTCTCCTTCTCAATCGTCATCGTCGTCGTCATCACCTCCGTCTCCTCCGTCCGAGGCTGGAGTTGCCGCTCCGAATCCTGGCGCTCGAATGCTTGCTGTAGTCATTACTGCCTCGACATCATCTCCCAACGGAACCTACTGCGCTCGGCGCGCCGGTTTCTTCGGCTTCGCACCAAGCCGGCATGATGATCTGGACGTGATCGCCGCTGCCGTCTTTGTCGCCAAGCGAGCTTGTTGGCGCGTTACTCGTGCCGTCGTTCCAGCACTCTGACTCATCTCACTCTCTTCAATTCACTTCTTGAGACACCTCCTTGTCTCTCTCTTTGTTGATCGTTCTTGTGCACTTGCTGCTTCTTCAGGCTCGCGCCCACTAGAGCCAGTTGCTCAAACAGGTCCAACAGAAGCCGGCTCCGATTAAGAAAACCGGCCCATGTATGACCACCAAGTAAGCTTCCGGTGGGTCGACGAGTTACAGAATGTGGAGAGGCAGACACTACTGACTCCACATCAGCCAACGCTAAGTCTACGCGTCAAAAGCATCCGAAAGACGACACATGCCACCACAAGATTCGCCCGCAACCACCACGAGCTCCTGAACCAGTTTTGAAGCTTGTTGCGAGAGATCCTCCCTACTGAAAATCACAACCTAGCGTTGATGAGTCCGTTCAAACGCGCTTGCGGGGAAGCAAGATATGAAAACGAACGCGGGAGGAAAACTGAGTGGCCGCGACCGGCAACTTCGGGGATTGGGAAAGGGGGAAAAGGCCGACGGAGACAGAAAGGCGCCAGAGGCCGAGTCTTATTTTCGGAAAGTCCAAACCACCAAGCGACCATCGCTCTGCGATTCGCGATTGCGACCCGTCCAGAAGACAAGAGCCACGATTGCGCAAACAGTGGGAGAGGGACATGTCCTGAAACGCAGGGGGTCAGGGTGGCACAAAGTGGGCGACGAGTGGTCACTTGTCGGCCGACAGGATTACGAATAGCTCAGTTCACGATTAGCGTCCAAGCACACCGCCCAATACATCGTCGTTGCACACAAGCCTGTCTTGCCTCGTGCCTCCAGCCTTTTGGAGATCACCTCGGCGGCAAACTACAGGGCGGTGCGAAGGTGCGACTGGAGATTGGTGTGCACCCCCCCCCCCCCTCCACACACATACACACACAAATCCAAAGTGTCCAACAGGAGGGCACTATAAACCCAATCACGTCGACGGGGAGCAATCCATAGGGCTAAGTGATCGACGGAGACGAGCAGACGCAAACAACCAATAGGGCTCAAGTGCGACCTGGCGGAGAAATGGACACGCGGTGGCAATCTACAAGGCCACGCGCGACCTGGGAGGAGGAGAGAGAAGACGACCGACAGCGTGAGACACCAATCCCTGTGCCCGCCACCCAGCCTCAAGGTCCCCTACTTCATTGATCGATGCAAAACCGATTCTTTGGAATTACGAAAGCCAAGTCCCAAGGAAAACGCGAAGAAGCCAGCAAGGGGCGACATCACTTTGTGCGTGAGAGCGTCCAAGATATTCTCCGAGGAAGGCACTCCACCACACGTCTGCCATCCACAAAACCGCAACCACTGGCTGGAGACTGGGAGTACTCACTGTGCTTCAGGTCGCTTGGAAGTGGTGTGTGGCTAGTTTCTATCCGGCTTAACCAAATGCACACGATTATTGCAACACGCTTCTCCAAGGCAGATTGCGTCACGGCTATCCGGCAGTTATAGCGGCTTATCGAGAAAAAAAATCGGACAGTGGACGAATGTCATGCAGCTAGAGTGGTCGGTGGTGCCCTCCTCGGCGCGTGGGCGATTCCAGCCTTTCCTCTCTCACAAGTCTCGGGGGGTTACCTTCACTTCTTCGAAAGAGGGTCGTGTGGAAATCCGGGCCAAGAATATCTGGTGCCGTCATTTATCAAGTTAGGACCATTGCAGGAGTTGTGGTGGCGATGTGTGGCCAGCATGACGCACGGCAGCAAGGACACCACCAATAACCAAACTGAATATCGAGGTCTTCTGACAGGACTCCGACATGCCATACATGCTGGGTTGTCCCCTCTCCTCGTCATCGGAGACAGTGCCATGATCATCCGTCAGCAGCAGAATAGACGGCCACTACGAGCACCACACCAGTGCAAGATCTATTGGCAGTGCCGACTACTAGCAGATTACTGCACAGTACAGTCACGGGCACATCATCTCCGGGCGTTCAACAAGGCTGCGGATACACAGGCTAATATGACTATGCCTTCCAAGCACCGCAAACTGGGAGTGCTGGCACAACCGTCGCAGACAACCTCCCGCTGGCTGGTCGCATTGGATTACCAACAACGAGATGTTCAACTCTGGATTGACGCTCAGACAGCGCCACGCTGGAACTCGGAAATGGTCTTCCCTGAGAAGCAACCTCCTTACATGACGGCGAATAGCTGGCCGACGATTTAAATATGTGTAGGCTGGAACGGCGAATAGCGCTCGTTAGTGCTACGGTGAGGAGTAGACTTAAAGACTGCAATCTACCAACTCTGAAAAACGAAAACAAAAACGATTCAACGTGCAAACGTCGAGACTCACATCGATATTCATCACTAAGATGGCGTTCACGACAGATTCCGGCATCGAACTAACAAAGTTAAAGGCCGAGCGATGAAGCAGAGTCACGATCGCTGTGTCGGCAATAACCGCTCACAGAGAGCAAACAAGTCAAAGTACACAAAAAGGGGGAACAATTCTGGTGGCTCGCGTGTTCCTGCGCTCCAGAATGAAGGTGGTTTGTCGTGTTAGCGCGGTACCGAAGCAAACAAAGTCGTGATAATTGGCATGTCGTAGTGGCAGATCTTCTACACTGGAACTGTACAGCAATTGCTCGCCCGATCCAGACCCAGGTCGCTGAGCATCTTGTTGTGCGTATGATAATCACTGCTAACTTCAGCGCGTCAGCGCAATCACTGGTGACCCAGCTACATCACCAAGCCGGTATTACATTTCAGCCATTATTAAGTTTACACTGGTGACGACACGGGTTATTCGCTCCATGGTTACGTATCCGTAAATTTCAGTAAGATTTCCGTCGCGTGCTGTTTAAAACAATTTGTGTCACCTTTTGCTGAAATATTCTATTTGTGTCATCATTTGGAATTTTCCCTTGTTATTAAGTCTGACCCGCAAAGGCCGAACTCAGCGCGCGCTTAGCTGAGAGCCACCCATTCAGGGGGATCCAGCTAATTGGCTAAAATCCTAAAATATGCAGACACCTGTCCAATCACAGACTGCCATGTTGCACCCAGCAACTTCTCACCTACTTTCGTAACGGGGAACGCCCCGCTACAGGCCGGCTACGAGTGTTGTAGGCGATGCTCACTCAAGGACACGATATACTCACGTCGCGTCGGGCTCGCACAAGAATATCTCCAGATGCACTTCCTTGTCTGTCTTCTAGTACGCGTTGGGTATGTCGCCATTCTTCGCAGGGACGCGCCAACGCCGTACCAACACGATAATCACCTTCACAATGTCGAGCTTCATCACGACCGCGAAGGTCGCTCCGTAGTCGACACCGTATAGTTGCTCGTTTCTGCACGAGGTCAGTCGAACCTTGAACCTCTCGATGGCGCCTTGTTGCTTGGGCCCCGGTGGACTGTGCAAAGCGATCCGAAGACGGCGATCTCGCCTAGGTCGGACATTGACCTCGTAAACATCTGGAATGGTGATTGGCGGTCAGGAGTCGCCTTGCTTGGGCTTCTATTCAAGACAAACGTTGCATACTCCGCCGCATCACCCCATAAGCTGGGTGGCAACCAGCAGGCGAACACCATGGTCCGCACCATGCTCATTATGGCGCAGTGAATGCATTTAGCCCTCCCGTTGCTAGCTTGGTTCCTGGCCTCGCTCACCTGTCGCATCACACTGGTGCTCTTGCAGAAGAGGTTCAGTGTCCGATACTCGCTGACTCCGTCTGTCCTGAGTACGCGTACGGCGCGATTAAACTGCCGCTCGAAGTAGGTCAGGAATTGCTGAAACTTCAGAGCCGTCGCATCCTTCGTCTTCACCAAGAAGATCCGACAGTAGTTTGCCCTACGGTCAATGACGTTGATCATACACCGGTTACCGAGACGGTCTCTCGGAGTCATCGGACCCTTGAACTCCGAGCAGATTACGCCACCCACTGCATCGACAAGTGAGTTGTGGCTGGTGTATTCCTTCAACTGGCGATTCCCCAGCTCGAGGAACTCAGTTCCTGCCCCCGACTGAGATTTTTGCCGTCGAATGGACGGATACCCTGCTTGCGCTGCCTCGCAGCAGGCACCTGCTCTATCAGTACTGGCTGCTGTGGCACCCCGTATATTGGTTGCGGTACCAGTTGCTGCTTCAGCTGTTGAATCGCTTCCGGCGCTTGCTGCATCGCCTCGTTGACCATCACTGACATCGGCGTTTATCGCTTAGCTACCGCATCGCCATATCCACACTGATGCACGCCGAAGTAGGTTGCCGGTGATGTTGCTCGAGGTGGTCTGTCCAAAGACTGGAGGCGCATTCGCCCGCTGAGTCCCAACGATGACCCAAACACACTCGATTCTGCAGCGCTCCTCATCCATTTCCCCTCCCCTTTTCTCGCTCGTGACACCTCCAGGCTCCCCATCCACTCCGACAGGTCGTTGAGAAGCCTCACGAGGTGCTCTTGCGTGTCCTTCCCCACCGCCGTGCGTACAGCAAGGTCGTCCTTGACTTTGTCTTCAGCATCTTCCATGACAGCCCTTTTGCAATCGTCGTCAGTCACCGTCAGCTCGGTTTCTTGGGCCGCGGCGACACCGAACGTAGTTCGGCAAAGGGTGAAAATAGGACTCCCGTTTCTCAATGGACTGCACCTCCGAGATCGTTTTCTTCAGCCGACTGATGGAACAAGTCAAAGCGGGATTATGCAACGATTCCATATCCCCGTCCATACCACAAGCCTCGTTAGTGGCCGCATGAGTCATGTGCGCCCTAAATCATTCCCATTTTAAATGGAGCTTGTTCCGCAGCAAGTTCTTCACGTCCGAGCCGGTGTCGCTCGTAGAGCTAAAACAATCCACGATTATCAGGCCAATTCGCCCAGCAACTGGATCATCCACAGTTTATACGGTCCCTGAATACCGCTCTCACGGTCACCGTAACTCGGTGAAAAGTGACCAATACCCGGCAGTAGTTAGAGACACTCCCAGTTCAAGTCAACGAAAGTAGACCCGGACCGCCATGTACTTCTTGTGTGTGACCGGACAAGTCTAGAAGGCGCTCATTAGCGCGAAGTTGCCTGACGAGCGCACCCGGCGATCTATTTGGACGCTCAATGTTCGGTTTTTGTAGAACTGTATAGCTCGATGATTGGGGTAACCTTGGTTGAGTTGATCGTGTTCCGGACGTCCTCCTTCGTCAAAAACGCTTCGATGATGCGATACTCTTTGTACTCACCATGCACGAAAGGTAGGTTGTTGTTGATGATTCGAAGCGTTTCCACAACCAAGCCAAACCTCCGTGGGTTGCTTCAGAAGAGTAAGGACGAATGTAGATTCTCATTATCGTATTTTATGTTGCACTTCTAGCCTAGCTGAGCTTGCATCGTTTCTGATTTCACTCCGTGAACGAGTTCAAGGTGCTTTACCGGTTTGGAGGTGCGATCATGAGAGAGCACGGAGCTGCTAAATCTCTGCAAATGTTGTCGGCCAAGCATACCCACAAGAGCTTTGGTTGTCCATGCTCCGCCGCCTACTTCCACGCGTACTCCCTAGTTGTGTATGAAGGACATCTCCTTGATCGACGGCGATATCAATGTCAGACTGGCAACCACAGGAAAGTTGGCGATGGCGTTGGTCACAGCGGCTGGCAGATCCTTGCTTGTTTTCTCAACATCGCCGTTTTCATCAGAGGCAGATGCACGCTCTCTGGATGTACTCGATGGAGCCAGCTCTGCTACTGAAGGGGGCCTCGACAGGGCGATGCGCACAGCTTGGCTACCTTGTACTTGGCCAGCTCGATTCAAACGGCCGTGAGCCTCACCACCAACTCCAGGGTCACCGTCAGTGACATGGCGAGGGTCCTGAAAACCGTGGTCCGCCGCGCTGTTATCAGGCAATGCAGGTTCCATCTCCGTAGTCTTGGCCACAACAGGCTCGGATGTACGTGAAATACGGGCACTTGCATAGCTACGTCGGTTCATGTTACGCAGATATGCTCTTGGTCCTTGAATAACCCTTCTTGAAGTGGCA
Source organism: Nothophytophthora sp. Chile5 (assembly GCA_001712635.2). Taxonomy (NCBI): domain Eukaryota; phylum Oomycota; class Peronosporomycetes; order Peronosporales; family Peronosporaceae; genus Nothophytophthora; species Nothophytophthora sp. Chile5. Next base: position 27,761 of record MBAC02008729.1, read on the forward strand.
GATTAAGTACGTTCGCCGATATTGCCAAGTTCAAAGACATATTCGTCACACTCACTAGTTGCAGGCACGACAACAACATCCAAGGCGGACGACGCTGGTAGGGCCGTGAAAACCTCCACTGGAGTGTGATCCGCAAGTGACTGAACAAGGGTATGGGTCAGGTTTGACTGTATCGCAGGCAGCAGATATGGCAATTCCTGCTGGTCTAAGGCATAATCCATCAGCAGCGCTCGGAGAACTTGCAGAACGTTCTTGTTCATATTTCCACCGTTCCGTTCAGCCATGGCGAGTAGACTGGGGTAATTGGAACTCCATCTTCAGCCTCGCCGCCAAATGCTTCACCATCTCGTTACATATATGTGTTCTTTGGTCGGTGAGCAACGTCTGCGTCATCCCGTACCGCGGATACCAAAGCGTTGATACTTCGGTAGCGTCATATGCGGTTGGTGTGGTGCACGGAAACAGCTCACAGAAATGCGACAAATCATCCTTCACCACAACAGGTACGCGGAGTCACCGAACCTTCACCGAGGAACAAAACGTCCCAATGCACCACTTCATTCCGCTTCCTCGTTGTCAACAGCAGGCCATAAGGTCGAGGGATGTGACGGGGGGGGGCCTTGAAATGTTTGCAGAGAAGGCGATGCCGGGCGAACTTAGCCACTTTATCGTCCAGATTCGTGATGTAGAACCATTCCTTCATCATCAGAGCCATGGAGTTCTGGCCGCGGTGGCCTTGCGAACCGCAATGCGCGACGACAAAAGTTCGCGCAAGCAAGTCCTTTGCATTAGTTGGGACCCAAAGACGGTGGTCGACTGTCACCACACCATCCTCCTCCTCTGAAGCATTCTGGAGTCTAGAGCGTTCACGTGAGGCGGCCTGTTGTGGATCGTGGACGTCATCACGCGTTGGAAAAACAAATCCATCGTCGGCAAGAGGGCGTAAGCGGGATAAATCTACCACAACAGCAACTTGGTGACTGCGAGTCTGCACTGCACGAGGATGCCAGCGAGAAACGATGTATGCCCATACGTTCTTCTCACCTGGGATGTGCTCAATCATGTAGTGGAGACCACAAAGTCGCATCGCCCTTTTGAGTGCTTGAACATTCCTCCCTTGCACACAATTATCTCGTGGTTCTGCTCATCGACGGGAAGTTATCCATTTCAGTCTCGGATTTGTGTGAGAATAATGGAGTAGCCTGTAGCCGAGGCGTCCGTGAAGAGTAGCAACTGAGCGTCAGGGTCTGGGAACGCCATCAACGTTGAATCCTTGACCAAGGACACCGCAGTGCCGTACGCAGCTTGGTCGGCAGCAGTCCACGTTGTAGCCACAGCCAGCACGTTACGATTGCGTCGACCAATTCGTTTGCGCTCAGTATTCAACTTGTCCTGCAGTGGGGCAATAACTCGCGCATAATCTGGGAGCGAGTCGTGGAGCCAATTAGTGACGCACACAAAGTACTGAAGGTCAACAACGGTTACCGATAGCGGAATTTCTGCTAGGGCACTGACACGAGATGGATCGTGACGAACGCTCTCACTCAAAATGAAACGTCCACACCACAACATCTCGAGTTCAAACAGCGACGACTTGGGCATGTTGAGCTTGAAGTTAGCCGTGGTCACAATCTCAAAAAACACTCGGAGCGTTGTCAGAAACTCCGGAATCGCTGGTGCGAATAAAATCACATCATTTACCCACACTAGCGGTATGAAGCGCGCCAATTTAGCCTGCACTTGGCTCTGGAAGTGCAGGGTGGAATCCGTTGTGCCTTGGGGGACCCGAGCTAGCGTTAATACCCTGTCATGCGTCACAAACCAAAACACCTCTCGGCAGTCCTCATGCAGGGGCAGTTGCGAAAGCCCTTAGTGAAATCAAATCGCGCGAAGAATTTCTTGCTCTAGAAGGCGTCAACTTGAGTAACGACCGAGGGCATCGTGCCAGCGATAGGGATGGTCATACTGTTGAGAGGTCGATGGTCCATGGTCAGTCTGAACTTGTCCTGGGTGCCGGGCTTGTGTACCGGGATCACAGCACACGCCCATAGCGATGCGTTATTCTGCACCATTAGGCTGTTGCTCACCAATGACTTCACGTACTCGCGGATGAAATCAGCCTGCAGAGGCTCATACTTGCGTGGTAGGCTACGGTATGACGCGGCATCAGGTCGCAGCATAACCCGGAGGGGTTCGACGTCTGCTGGTTGGTCAGGACCAACTGCCTCACGCCAGTCATTAGTAAATGCTTCAAGCAACTCACGGACAGCATCGACGTGCCCCGCCAGCAGGCCATTTGTCACCGCATGGTTGAGCAGCTAGGTGAGCGAGTTGATTGGTTCGGTGTCCGCTTGGATGCCAGGAATGTCGTCGCCAACAGGAAACTCATCTTCTTTACCGTCAAGCAGTGAGGGACCGGCCGGCAGGGCAAGTTTCTACTCAACCTCTTTGCCGAGCCCCTTCAGGACGCCACTCCCCAGTAGGAGCTCGTCGCTGTCGCCTCTCAAAATCAGACAAGGCACCGATCGCAGCAACACTAGGCCGGCCATAGTAGTCAACTCCAAATCAAGCAGAATTTCTTGGCCCCATACCAGCCGGCGACCTTCAGTCATTTCCACCTCCACTGGCGTACTTAATGGGGTAGGCGAGAGCGTGGGTTGGACTGCGCGGAGAGAAGCCGCAACACCTTGGGGAATGATGCTCCTGTCAGCGCCGGTGTCGGGGATGTAAGGCACCTCGAGTAGACCGTTGATACTGACGGAGCCAGCACGCGTCTTTTACCGAGCAGCCTCGAATCGTAGGGCACCGGAAAGTTGTTCCTTGGCCTCCCGAAACTGATCCCTCGCTTCAGCGCGCTGGGTTTCCGTAGCTGTTGGACAGTCACTGAGCCAATACGGTCACTTGCAGAACAGACACCCATCATGGGGCGGAGGGTGAAATGAGCGTGGGCCCCGAGCGGCTGCTGGTGTCGGCACAGCAGGTGTCGGTCTTTGCGCCGTCGCTACATTGGCGCTTCCTGGTCGCTGCGGCTTGGGTTCTGGTTTGGACGGCTTGGAGTCCGCTTTCGCAGCATAACTCTGCGACATCCTGTTGAACTGCTGTTGCACCTTCGCATGTTCCAATATCAAGTCAAAGAGGGCAACATCCTCAGATTTGCAGTCGCGCCTCTCTAAGGCGATAAACCGGGTGATTTGGGCCTTGAGGACCGGGGCTGCAGATTTTCAACCAAAAGGCGGCATCGAGCCTTTAGTCTTCTCTTGTAGCCAGTCTCGGACTCGTTCCCAGCACCAATTAGTCCTTGCAGACCATTGTCCTCCACTATCCCATTGAAGTCCTCATAGTAGCGGAAGACTCGCCCATCGCAGTCGTCCACCGACAGGTCCATCTTGAGCTTCTGGCGGAACAGAGACGTGACATCCGGCACAAACTCGTTCTTGAGCGTGCGGCAGCGTGTCTCCACAGCACCCATGATGTCAGCGTCCGTCACCGAGGGGAGAGGTTTCTTCAACACGTAGGTGTCCAGGTTCTTCAAAGTCTTCGGCTTCAGAAACCTTCACTGCGGCCACGACATTCTCGAACGTCTCGCCAGTCGTCGTGCAGCGATGACAAATCTTCTCCACGTAGCGTTCCCATTCGCGGTGCCACTCAATCAGGACAGCATGGTCTCAGCTAAACAGTTCTGGCGCCCGGATGACCTCGAAAATCGGCTGGGAGATCGACATCTCCACGTCGCCATCGGAGTTCACAGTGTAGTGTGTCCCCGACATCGTTGAAGCTGCCAGAGCCGGGACATTTCAACACCGAACTTAATGCGAACCGCACTTAAGGTGGGGTACTAAATGTCAAATTCACACTTAGTCGACGAAGGCTGATAGTACCCACGACACAACGACGACATCAGGAGTCCTCGGTCGACGTGCGCACAGAAGAGTCGAATTTCCGGACAGCTGTGCCCGAGATCAACAAACTCGCGCTTCGAAGAGCGCAAAGCTAGCTTTGTCGCAAAACCCGGGTTGTTTCCGAAGGGGAACATTTATTAATGAACAAACATACAAAGCACAAGAAATCGGGCGTATCCACTAGAGCGCGCTCCTGTATTCCTTCATGCAGTTGAAGTGGGCGCGTGCCAGCGCTCACTGGAGGCTTGAGCTGCGTGCTCCAAACCACTCGCTTGCCACGCCGTAATACGCAACGCGAGTCCTGCTGGCCCATGCAGTCCTCATTGGGCGACAGTGAGAATGGTGCTGGAACGCAGCCTAAAGCTTGAACTTTTGCCACAAATCACGGCGAAACAGCAGCAGTGATGAGGGCGAAAGTGATGGAGTCGACCCGGACGGCAAAACCCTGGATGGGGGACATGAGCACTCCCACGAAGAAGCTGTTGCATCGGAGCTAGGCCACCACGGCGCAGTGCACAAAAAGCGCAAGCTGGATCGTCGTGAAGCTTTGGTTGCAATGGGAACATCGCTGGCGGCCGCTCTTGCGACACCAGACACCTCATACCAGACCAACGTGGCGAAGCAACTGGCAGATATTCAGCGGACGCAAGCACGCATGGTAGAGGCTCTCGAAGATCACAGAAGGTAAATGTTGCGCCATTAGTTTTTCTGACTCAGAATATGCAAAAGAAATGAACTCAGCCTCCTGGACTAAGCTACTCGCGGTACAGCTGGTCGGCCATCGCATCGCAATAAGCCAGACTACCTGGATCATCGCGTCTAGATGTGAACTCGTCTTCCAAATTAAACATTCGCTTCTCTGTGAGAGTATTGTCTTGGTGCTCGTTTATCCAATTGTGAAGAACCAACGTGGCTACGACGAATGCCGCCATGTTCCCGAGCCTACTTTGTAGAAGAAGTCCTTGTGCATGCCAATATGCCCTTCAGTCTACCAAAATCCTGTTCCACGGAGATGTGTATGTGTGTGTGTGTATGCGCGCGCGCGTGGCTTTGAACATAATTGTATTTGACTGCGCCGTTGATAGCTCGATTGGGTACGAAATTAACACGTGTTTGGTGAGCTTGTAGCCGGCGCCTCCAAATAATGCGCTCCACACGACAGTCTCTCAGCTATGATCTGTCCGAAGCGTGATCAGCTGAGCACAGACTGATCATTTTGAGCCCCATTGCGAATGGAATACGCAGTAAACTGCTTCTTGTCGCTCACCACAGTTAACACATTGAATGTCGGGACTCCTTGCAGCAACAGAAGCCCTCGAAACCATCGAAGCACTTAATACGGATAAGAGTGCCGCCAACGGCCCCTGTCACACTGGGGAAGCCCATTCATCTTCTCGAACCCAGCGGGAACATCATCCCACTCCGCACGTGTTGAGGGCAAGCAGATAGTATCTTCGGTGAAGGATACCACGACCTGGACGACTTGGCGGGTGTAGGAGATTGCCCGATTTTTGTATGCACCCACTGTTTGGCTGGCAGCAAAATCTCCCGTTGCATGCATCAGTCAGGTAGTTGAGTGCCTCAGCGACCCTCTCTCGAATACTGAAGAAGGAATTGGAATGAGGAACCCAGCGGTCACGAGGCCAACGTTCTTTGATGCGATCAACAAACGCGAGGAATGCAGTGCGATCGTAGCAAATATTTAGAGAGAACCATTTAGAGGGAACCAACCCTCGGCGTGCGCGGACTCCTTCAAGACGCGAAGCCACACCTTATTCTGCACGGAAAAGCGGCTGGTACGCTTGGACAGCCAGCGGCGCTTATCGCTTGCGCATGCCACAACGGTGGGGAGGGAGACTGTCGCGGCAGCGCTCACCTTCTTCGGATTGCTTCGCTTCATCGTCTTGGGCAATGAAGGGCTTGACCGGTATTCTGGTGCATGTCCCGCGACCACTTGACACCAATGACACCACTTACGACCGTTGCCACCACCAAGATGGTGTCCCGTGTCCCACCCGAATCCCCCAGAACCACGGAGGAGCGACAGTTTTCGAAATGTCACCCCTTCTTATTGATAATACATAATACAATTTTGGCTTGAAATTAATGACCTCCGTATTTGTTGGCGCATTCTCCGCTCACAAAAGAACAAGAACGACGGGACCAAGAACGACGAGGACCAAGAACGACGCGGACGAAGAACGACGGGGGCCAAGAGCGCCAGGAACCAGGTAAGCACGCGCGTACGACAGTGGATGCTGATGACCCTCCCGCATATACTGCTACAAGATGAGGTGGCTAAGCGTGATAGGCATCGTAAATGCTTGTGTAAATGTCGCGAACAGCAGTGACAAGACACATCAGAGCGAAGCGAAGGTGAGCTACACGTACGGCGCCCCTGTAGCGATGAATAATCTCGTGGACATGTTGCGCTCACCGCAAGTCGCCGCACCAGCTCGCAGTGGCATCATATCGCTTTGGTGGTTTCTGAAGTCACGTTGCGGCGTTGGTACACAAGTGGCGAAGCCGTGACGCGCCGTTGTTGCGCCTGGCCGCTTCCTTTGCACCGAGGAACAAATACCGGTAATTTCGTGTTGTGTGAAGCTGATGCATGCATGAATAATGCTGTGTTCGAGCTGATGACGGATAACCTTACGTGTATTGTGTGCTGCTACTGTTATGAACGATATGTATTGCACAGATAAAAATCAATCAACTGCCGTAAAAAAAACGATGCAATGGAGCTGCTAGGTTTTATCTTGCGGTATTTGCACTGAGTATTGACGCTTGTAGGACCGCACTTGCGCTTCCTGGCTCGGCAGCTGTCGCACGCAGGAGGCGCCCGCTTGTTCGACTATGGGGCTTCTGTTGAGGTGATTCAGTAGCAACTGCGACGGGCGTGCCCACATCTTCCGTGCCATTCATCGAGAGCGACAGATCCGCTCGCTTTCGCTGACGTCCGATCAGCCGTAGCCGAAGGGCGTTCTTTGAGAGGTTTGATGCTGGGTACGTGCACAGATAATCTGCATGCAGATGGTTCCATTTGCCCTTTGTTCTCGCTGGAATTAACACAGCCTTATCGAGCAGCTGTTTTCGTGTGATGTTGTCCAATACAGACAGGGTGTCCAGGACAGGCAGGGTGGCCGCGCTTGCTGAAGCGATCTGTCGCTGATGGCCAAAAACCATCATTCCTGTCGACTCGGCGAGGAATGCTTTAACGCCATCCGCGACATCACCCATGACACCACCATCCTCGACGCCACCCATGACACCACCACATTCGACGCCACCCACCACGAGATCACCACTCATAACTTCGACACCCGTGACCCCACCACCCATGACTCCACCACCTTCCACGGCACAACCCACGACGCCAGCCATATATTCACCCACGCCGCCATCTGTGTTGCCATTGGAAGTACAGTGCTGCTCAACTGAAGACACCGTTCCGTCGCCACCAACTGCGCGTGCTACCGCGTTAAGTTCGAATCCCGTGCTTGCCGTGTCAGCAGATCTGAGAGGCGGTGAAGGAGTAATGAAAGTCATCTGCTGCAACTCTGCGTCCAACTTGACTGCTGTTTTTGTGATGTTTCGATTCTGCGATCGTTTCAGGCTCTCCCAACGACGTTGCAAGAAGTGTTGGCTCTTCGGGGCGATGCTGGAGCAAGCTGAAGCGGCGAAGTCGAACACGAGGAAGTATACTTGCTTCTTCTTCTTCAACGCCGATGTCCGAATCATCTCGAACAGCTGTTTCAGCAGTGCCTCTTCATCTGGCGTGACTTCTTCGTCGTTGATGAGCTTTCAGTGAGCGGTACTATGCGTTGCGAGGACGGAGCACGCGGTTTCTTCTCGAGCAGCGCATCTAAAGCCGACAGACGCTTCGAGATTGCGCGAAACCCGCGCTTTTTGACGCCGAGAGAGAGGTTATCGAGCTCTTGGACCGCTGTATTATACAGGATAGTGGCGCCACTACCGCGCATTGCGACCACGGCTTCTTCGTCGAGAGCTTCTCCGCGCGCAACTGCTTGAGCAGCGAGTACTCGTGCGCGGAAAACTCACTCGCCGCGTCGTATTCGGGCTCTAGGCCCAAAAGCCCGACAAAAACACCGCGATTCATTGACTTGCGCGATTTGGCAGTGCTGGTTAGCAGCGCGCCGATATCGTCTGCGAGAGCACGCTGCTGTAGAAGCCTTGATTCCACGTGGCCCATACGGAGCTGCAACATCTCGTACAGGCGCTCCCAGGGTCGGTGCTGCGTTGCACTGGCTGCGCTGGGGCGATACATATTGCCCGGCAGAATCGTGCACGCACTCTTCAACAGCAAGGAGCGCATATACTCGAACTGGGGGGAGTCCGGCAACTGGCCATTGCACATCACGACGCTCTGGCGCACCGCTCTGAAATCTGTACCCGTGAACACCGGGTTCCTCTTGTGCTTGGCACCTACATTTAGATTATGCTGTTAGGTGTTAGATACATGTTTAGAAATAGCAATCCATGAAGACAACCAAGATAAAGCTTGAGCACAGTACCTGCAAGATGAAGATGTCCAAAATCCGGAGACCAACTTCAATCGAAAGAACCCGATCAAGGAGCTTGCGCAGCTTGGAGTGGATCGCTTCAAGTTGACTTGTTGAGACCACGCGCACTTCTCCACCTTCATCTCTGTACTGGTTGTTGGCGACGTACAGATCGCCTCGGCCAACTTGCTCCAGGTTGCTCGCCACGCACCCTTCCCATTCCTCCGGCTTTACGCTGATGCTGGACGACCGAATATTGTATATTGTTCACGACAGTCTTGAATCTCTTCTCCATCTCTGCGGGCTGGCGCAGGTTACGGTGGATATCGTAAATCGCAGCCGATAGCTGCTCTGCGACCCACTTCTTCTTCGAGCTCTCCCTGATCTTCTCCGTAAACCTAGTTATCACATGAAAAGGGTCTTGTTTGACAACGACAGTATCGCCAAATATTGAGTGCATCAACCTGCGATTTGCGTTCGCATTATCGCACACACATATCCGAGACCCATCGGATCCACTACTCATTTTTTGGGTCATACCTTGTAGAAGCGCTTCCGTTTCTAGGTGGTTTTCCGAATGAGTTAGTGCCCTGCCCATGATTTGACCCACCTCATTTTGTACCAGCAGCAGCATGCGGATACTGGAGGACTGCTCTTTGCTGCCGTCCGCCCCATACACCTTCAGCTTGCTGCAGAACTTCTGTGAATGGTCAATTCGAAAAACACGTTCACATTTGGTATCGTCCATCTGTGCAGCACATAATCTCGTACATATGTTAGTGTGCGTTAGCCACAACTCCTTCAGCACTTCTGAATCCAAGCATGCACGCTTTGACATGTACCTTTCCTCTGTCGGAGGAATCGGAGGGACGTAGCGTTCCTTCAAACGCGCGCCGATCCTCCACGGTGACGCCGACACGCGATAAAAGACGGTAATACCGCTTTTGTCGGAGTCGCTCGATATTGCTTGCCGCTCCTGACAAACCTCTCGTCGAAAGCATACTGTCATAAACGATATCAAACATTTCGACAGAGATACCAGTCTTGTAGGTTAGCAGATAAGAGAAATTGAGGATCAGAATTTTGGAGGAAGATAGATAATCGTCACTGATAGTAGAAAATGAGCGTTTTGACTGCCCAGAACATTGATACTTGGCATAGTACAATACTGTGCGGTGCTCCACGTCCTCCACCATTCGCTGCTTGTACGCTTTCACTTTAGGCACACAAGAACATCCTTTCACAGGACAATTGGGTTTACGATTGGGCGCCAGGCACTCTGTCGCCCAGGTAAGCGTAGGATAGGCAAACCACTCAGACAGTAACGTACCAGAACCTACCTCGGGGTACTTTAGCGATGGAGGAAACTGGCGCAAAGCTATAGCTTGGACAGCCGCGGCCTGCGCAGGGCTCTTCCTTCCCATTATGACCAGCGCTTTGAGTTTCTTTTTTCGTTTTCCACTGACCCAGTGGAAGCGGCGGACTGCGGGCGGCTTGCGGGCCTTGCGGCCCGCGAATACCGGTAAAGCCCAATGAAGGTTTATCGAAAATGCCAGGGGTGTCCCGCCACCACTTGCACTAATCAGCACCATCCGTACCGGATGTACCATCCTGTCCCGGAAAAAATGTCCTGCCAGCCCCTTCTCGAACAAAAATGTCAAACGCATTCCGGTATTAAACCACACTGTCAACAATAGCATTCAGGAGGAAAAAAAGCATGGGAGGATTCCCCATTTGTCTGCGCACCGCGGGACACTCCGCATTAGCGTGGCACTTTACGGAAAGCCTAATCCTGGGAAGAGGCTCCGCCTCCCGTTCCCGTCGGTGGACACGCCGGTTTTCGTTGCCAGTTTCTCGGTGATCCGCACTATGACGTGGAATGGGTCTTGTTTCACATGCACGCCGTCTTGGAGCATACTCGCCACCATCGCTCTCACTCCACTCGCATGTCGCTCACCAAGTAAAGCTCGCCGCTGCTGTCTGGTGTAAGGGGTGTGCTTGACGGACTCCAGTAGCGCTCGGGTCTCTTCAATGTTTTCAGATCTGGTCAAGCGGCGGCCTACAATCTGTCCGATCTCATTTTGAACTAGGAGAAGCAGCTTTGCACCCGAGATACTTTCGCACGTTCCAGGCCCTCTCCAGACCTTCAACCGCTTGCAGAACTTCGCTGAGGGGTCGATCCGGATTAAGTTCTTGACCGACATGTGTCGCATTAATTGCTCTGCCGACGGCCTGTAGATCGCTGTGGTTTCCATCCAAACGGCAGTGAGCACTTTGCTGTCGAGTAACGAGTTGTCAGCACAGAACTTGCCGACGGTAGGTGGCGACGGAGCAATGCAGTTGACATTGCGTAGGAAGGGAACTGTGGGGGTGTGTGGAGAAAAATGAAATCTCATCGGCAGTTCAGATTTTCGCAAAACAGAAGATGCAACCGTCCCTCCCTCACGAGATCCTCCTGTGTGCAATGGTGCGCGCATCACTTTCTTCAAAAAGAGAGATACCGAGTGAGGAGGCGGTAATCCCGGTATTTTTCATTTCCAAATCCCCAGAGACGGATCGTCTGTCGAACACTGAATAAATCCAGAGAATCCGAGAGCGTAAACAACTGAAGCAAATGCTTACTCGCCAAGCCGAAGTGGACACGTTCGGTCAGGTCACGCACGAGTCATGGATGCATCAGGACTAAAATAATCGTTTTAATTGAGAGAAGCGTAGAAGCGGGTCTGCGACCAAGGGTGTTGGGATTTTTCTGTTCCTCTGCGCTGTATATTTCATGCTCGAGATTTGCAGGCACCAGTCCACTACACAGCGGTAACCCTCCCCCCACTGTTCGTCGTGGCATGTGAAGGACCCGCACGCCAATAGCCTACGACTCATTCTTCAATTTGCCACCTCGTCCCCAGTCGGCAGTACTCAAAGCACTCGCACTCGTCGTCCCAGTCGCTCGACAATGAAGATCTTCCAAGGGGCATTGCTCCCGCTGGCGCTTGCAGCCATGGCTCTCGCTGTTGCAGCGGTGGACTGCGAGTCGAACTTAGACACTGACTCGTCCACTGCGTCGTCGTCTTCGGCCGCTGAAGAAGTCGCTGTGTCTTCGTCTGCCACGCAGACTTCGGCAGGTTCTGCTGTCACTCTTGCAGTCGTGGCGCCCGTCGCTGCCTGCTCGGATCTGTTGGCAGTCGATCTCGTCGAAATTGGCGGCAGCGGTAGTAACATCACGGCGGCCGAAGAGACCGATAGCAATGGTATCACCTACTGCTCTGTCACGGGCGAGCTGCCACCTGCCGTCGGTTGGCAGGTCATGCTGCCTGTATCGACCTGGACGCAGCGCTATATGCAAGTGGGATGCGGAGGCCTGTGTGGCAGCATCAGCTTGGAGCCTGGGGCCGCTGACGGGTCGGCTGAAGTATCGAATGGCGAATTCGTGCTGGCGTCCACTGATATGGCTGGCGGATCTGATGGCGAGTTCGGTCTCGAGGAGGACAAGCGCGTGGCCTTCGCCTACCTGGCCGTCCACCAGACTTCACAGGTCGCCAAGAAGTTGATCGAAAGCTACTACGGCCAGGAAGCGGCGTACTCGTACTTCAACGGCTGCTCCGACGGCGGTCGCGAAGCGGTCATGGAGGCCATTCGCTACCCGAATGACTTCGACGGCATCATCGCAGGTGCACCGGCCATGCTCTTCACGTTCCAGAACAGCTTCCACCACGGCTGGCTGGCGGTTAGCAACACTGATGACGATGGAAACCGGGTCATCACCGCTGACCGCGTGTCGATCCTGCACGACGCCGTCATCGCGGCCTGTGACTCTCTGGACGGCCTCGAAGACGGTCTGCTGTCTGACCCCCGTCTTTGTGGGTTCGACCCTGCAGCCATCGAGTGCGCCTCGGACTCCTCAGACAACTCCACGTGCTTGACAGCAGTGGAAGTGCAGGCCGTGACCAACTTTTACACTGGGCCGGTGGACTCAGCTAGTGGGAACCACTTGACCGTTGGAGAGGAACAATTCGGCTCCGAGTTGGCCTGGTCCGGTGTCTTCGTCTCCGACTCGTACACTGACGATATCATGAGCACTAATACCGCGCTCGCAGCCATCAAGTACCTCATCTTTGAGGACTATCCGGGCGACAACTACACCCTTAGCGACTTTGACTTTGCCAACTCGACCATCGAGTTGTTGCGCCCGCGCCACCCTCTCCTGGATGCCGTGAGCCCAGACCTCTCGGAATTCTATGCGGCTGGAGGGAAGCTCATCCTGTGGCACGGCTGGGCGGACCCCCACATCTCACCGCGTACGACCATCGCTTACCACGAAGCTCTGCAGGCTGAGATGGGAGACGACGTGCTGGAGGACTTCGAGCGTCTGTACCTCCTTCCTGGCGTGTACCACTGCGGCAACGGCGAAGGCCCGTCCGCCATTGATCTGGTGACTCCTATGCTGGAGTGGGTGGAGGCGGGCACTGCGCCGAATGCCGTCGAGACGAGCTCGGCGTCCAGTGACAGCTCCAGCGAGTTTGGTCAGTGGGTGGACTCCACCTCCGGCTCGGGACCTCCCACGCGCAGCCTGCAGACTGAAACTTCATCGTCAGCCTCGTCGGTCTCGACCGTGACGCGCCCCGTATACCCCTACCCTGCCGTCGCCAAGTACATTGGCACTGGTGACGCGAACGACGCGGCCAACTTCGAAGCGGGTGAGGCGCTCTACACTGACGTTACGGGCTACTGGCTCGGCAAGGACTTCTTCACTGCGTACACCCCCATCGAAGGTTAGGTACCGCGTGACGATGACACCCCACCCGACACTGTTGGGTGTAGATGGATGTAGCGTGGGTTGTTGGCCTGTGTGCACACTGATTCACCACGAACATACACATAACGTACGGAGACCCCATAGTCCCCCCCATGCTTTGTCTCTATTGCACGGTGTGTCACGCCCCCTGTATTGTTGTCGCCGTGCTTAGACACTGAACACAGGGATGCTTGGTCTTTTGGTAGCGTGCAAACACAACTGTAACCCACAACCAAGCAGAGAGCCCGAGCAGCGCACATGCACCATCGACTTATTCGTCATGTCCAGCCAGTGTCCATTGTTGGGCATAATTATCGCAACAGCTTGCTCGTTCACATTTCACGACGATGAGAATCCCATTCATGATTAGCGAAATCAATCTTTAGCAAAACCTTTCGCGAGGCACAAACATCACTAACAAGCGAGGGTCAGTGACCGATCTGTTTGCGGCCTAAAAGGGCGTCTGCGCTGCGAAATACTCGCTGATCAAATCAATCTGATCAACATCCGCGATCTCCATGACTTCTTGGGTCACGTCCAGATGCATGGTGGTGTTGCTGCTGGCCACAGAGGCCGGCCAGTATGGGAGGTCACCGCCGTTCGGGTTTCCTGCCTTGATGAAGTTGGCCCAGTACGACGACATGACGTCCGCCAGCGCGTAGTCTTCGTCTTCCCAGGGCGAGTCCGTGTCGTACAGGTTGTTGAAGCAGTAGTTGATTTCCGACATGTGGTAGGCGCCAGCCGTCTGTCCAGGCGGCGCGTGACTCCAGTAGTATGTGTAAAACGGACTGGACGCTGTCTTGGCCCAGTAGTTGCCGAACAGCCAGCTGGAAACGCGCGAGGTATCACGAGCAGCATTGTTGGTCATGTTGTCGGCTTCCTCGTCGGTGCTGGCGGGGTACAGCGCCAGGTATTCGTCCACCAGGTCTCCGTACTTGGTCGTGGCAGTGGCGATATACTCCGCAACTGTCACGTTGGTGGTCGTCGCAGCGCCGCTCTCGTCCGCGTTGTTGCCAGTCAGGAGCGGCACGTCGTTGGCCGGACCCGTTTCCAGTGCTTCAAGGTACGTCTGCACCATCACGTATCCATCCAGCGCTGGACGGAAGAGCGGAGGCACGCTGTTGAAATCTGCGTCACTGCTGGAGCCGTAATAATCGTTGTCGTCGTTGCCATCCATGATTGAGTCAAGACTGAGGTTGCGGAGCTCTGCGGCCGTTGAGACATTGTGGTCGGCCATGTAGTCGACGCCACCGTCCAACGCGTGCTGAAGGGTGCGGTAGGACGTGGCAAGCGCCCAGATCAGAGGGTCGTAAGGGAACCGGATGCCACTCTCGGCGATGGCGCCGTGAAAGAGCCCACTCGCCACAGGGGAGTCCACCAGGTGGTAAACCGAAGAGGATCCTGCCGATTGGCCGCCGATCGTGACCCTGCTGGGGTCACCTCCGAAGGCTGCGATATTGCTCTGCACCCACTTCAGCGCTTCGATTTGGTCCAGCAAGCCATAGTTGCCGGTCGAGTTGTTAGGCGATTCGCCTTGCAATTCGGTGGTGGCCAGGAACCCCAGCGCGCCCATGCGGTAGTTGAGCGTGACCACCACCACTCCTTTGGCGGCCAAGCCAGCGCCGTCATAGAGAGGAAGCGAGCCGGCGCCACCGACGAATCGTCCTCCGTAAATCCAGACGTAGACTGGGAGCGCGTCGTCCACCGTGTCGGCAGGCGTCCACACGTTGAGCTTGAGGCAGTCTTCGCTCATGGCGTCACTGCTCGCGCCAGACTGCGGACACACCAAACCGAAAGTGTCGGCCACCACCACACCATCCCATGAAGAGGGGGGAGTCGGTGCGGTCCAGCGAGCGTCGCCAGCAGTGGAGGCAGCGAACGAGATCCCTTTGAAGACGGTGACCCCAGCGACGTTCGAGTCCTCGACGCCTTGGAGCTGGCCGTAGGTGGTGTTCACAACGGTGGAGTTGCCCAGATCAGCAGTTGCGAGACGGGCGAAGCAGAGCCCCAGAGAGGCCAGAGCGCCAGCAATACGCATGTTGCTGTGCTCGTAGTGGTGGAACCAGGTGCTCGGAGGCGGGTGCAAATTGCAGAATGAGGAAGCTGAAGGAGACAGTCGACGTCCGAGCGGAGGTTGAGACACATGCATGCAGTGGGCTGGCCTCCTGGTGCATTTCTCACTTGCGCTCTTCATTTACATTCACAGGCTGCTCGTCCGCCCCCTAGCTCACCTGCAGTCACTGCCTGGCTGCCAGCCAGAGTATCCGGAGTTGGATACGAACGACTATCCAACCAGCTGCGATACAGGACGCTGGTCGCATCATCACTGCACCGAACTGATTACTCTAACGCTTCCGAATGCTTGAGGCTCACGCCAGACTGGAGTTATCAGACAATCGCGCCGATGGGAAGCCGTTGGACACGAGCACGATGACGCTCACCCATGGATCCTGCTGCCGCGAAATCACCCACATTGAGGCTGAAGCGAGACACCGGTAGAAGCCTGTCAGCACCTGCGCCTTGGAGCATTGGCCAAGATGGGACGCCAGGATCCCGTGGGAACCAGGCGCGAATTCGCCAGCCCACCAATTCAATGTTGTTTCATCACCAATCCTTGTCGATCTTTTGTTTGCTTTCGTTTCCGTTCGTCCTCAGTAAACGAATCCTGATTACAGATAGATAGTCTGGTAACACCGTTCTAGTCTAAATATGCGAGTGTAGTTGACAACCACGGGCGTCGGATATTGGAGTCTTGCAACGACACGAGCATGCTAGGGCGCCCTCGATGGAGAGGCCACTGAGCAGCGCGCACGAGGTGGCCAACCTCATAGCAGGCGAGGCGCGGGTCACTCACTGACTGGGCGGATCGTTCCTCTTGTTGCGTGCATTTGCACACCTCTGGGGCGGAACGTCGTGCACTTGACGTAAACTCGCCAACACATACAAAGCCCCCGCCATGACACATCAGTGGCGACACCGCACCAACCGCAGTCAAGCCTAGTCGCGCTGCAGAAGTTGTATAGCTGCTATTACTGCAACCACACCCGATACTTATTTGGGCTAGGCCTAGCGCTCGACGGCAGACGTCGCATCCGTTGTCTCTGACTGCTTCTTCGCCTCCCCGTCCTCCATCCACTGGTGGAAGACCGACTCGGGAAGTTGCAGCACAGCATCACCTGACACCGCCACGGCCGTCTTCTCCAGACACACGGTGGCCACTTGCTGGCGGTGCACGTCTTCCATGGACGAGAACGCGTACGCCTCTCTGTCGCCGTCCAGGGCGCGGGCGGAGCGCATCTCGTCGCGCAACAGCTGCGTCTTCTTGACGGAATCGGCAGCCACGTGCAGGTTCTTCGTCAAGCTCGCCATTTCCTCGTCCGAGTCGACTCCGTCGTTCTTGTACGAGTACGTCTTGCTCTTGTACAGCTGCTGTTCCTTGGTCACCTCGTCGGTTCCAGCCTCGTCCTCGTCATCTGCAGCCTCGTCCTTCGAATCGACCACCTTTTGGATAATGTTGCCAAAGCGGTCGAGTTCTGGCTCCTCTTCGTCCTCCTCGTCGTCCTCGTCGTCCTCGTCGCTCTCCAGACTCGGCAGATCCAGACGCCGCGAGCGTTCGTCGTGCTCGGTCTGGCAGGCCGCCAGGTACGCATTCTACACCCAAAAGGCAGCAAACCGCACCACATCCCATCAGCACCACCCCACTGCATGCTACTCGAACAAGGTGGACATCTCCGCCCTATTACCTGGGCCTCCACCACTTCGGCGCTCGTCTCGCAGGCCGCATAGGCTTCGAGGCAGTCGGCGTTGATCTTGAGGAACTCGGCGCCCCACGGGAACTCGTCCATGATCTGGCGCGCCTCCTGCTTCAAGCCCACGATGAAGAGCGTGGCTGCGATGGCCTCGGCGCACGAGAGTTTGTGCGGCCGGCCGTAGTTGACCGAGTTGGCGGCCACCAGGAAGGGCAGCAGGCGGTGCGAGCCGGAGCGCAGCTGCTTGTACGGCAGCTCCTGCACCTTGGCCCAGGAGCAGTCGATCACCGAGATGCCTGTGCTCTCCACGAGGCCGCGGTCGGCGGGGGACACAGCCTGCTCGCCCGCGGGGGACAGCACGATGCCGCGGAAGTGCGTGCCTGGCTTCATGGACTTGACGTAGCCGAAGCGGCAGAGCTTGCGCCCCGTGCAGCGCTTCGAGTCGCACTGCTGGAAGTCCCACATGCGCAGCGTCACGGGGAACGAGCGCCGCCGGAAGTTGGCCTCGCTCTCCTCCTCGCCGCGCTCGGAGCTGGGCGGCGCCCCCTTGCGGCCGCGCCCCGCCCCCGCCTTCTTCGCGCCCACGTCCGCTCGCTTCTTGCCCATTGCTGTTGGGATGTCAGCCAAGTGCGTCAACCAGCAGATGAAAAACCTCGCGCGGACCAAAACCTCGGGTTGAGTTCCAAAGAGCGAATGACAGATGATGGTACGTTCGACAGCCTTTCGCCAGTTGCGGAGGATATCGCTGCATTATCTTCGTTGCGCTTATCGCATCTTTAGGTCGTCACCTCTCCTAGAAATGGCCGCGCTCCTGTCAAAATCTCCGTCTGTCCGGCCGCTTACTCGTCCTTGAGCTTGCGCTTGGGCATGGGCAGCAGCAGACTGGTCTGCGCCTTGTACTGCTGGTACGCCTTGGTCTCGCCCCAGCGCTCCTCCGCCTGCTTCTCCAGCAGCGGGATGCCCGACACGCGCAGCAGCAGCAGCGTCACGAACGCCGGACTCACGGCGGCCCAGCACTGCAGCGCCACGCTCGGCAGCGTGTGCACGGCCACGCAGAACACGCCGATCCAAATCATGATCTCGCCGCAGTAGTTCGGGTGGCGGCTGTAGCCCCACAGCCCGCTCTGGATGAAATGCCCCTTGTTGCGCTCGTCGCGACGGAACTGCGTCTTCTGGTAGTCCGCCGTCACCTCCAGCGCGTAGCCGACCACCCACAGACACGTGCCTAGTATACAGGCGAATGCGAATGCATGCAGCATAAAGTCAGCCACCCCTCCCTCTATCGACCAGCAGCCCAGTCCACTCAAGTGTCCGGCATCCACACGTACCAGCAACGTCCAGCGGCGTGATCTCCAGCTTGTCATCCCCGTGCGTGAGGTTCAGCAGCACAGGGAGCACCGTGAGCAGCACCCAGAGACCCTGGATGCTCCAGACCGACAGGAAGCGCAGCGGGTTCACGCGGATCTCGGCGAAGCGCTTGTCCTCGCCGCACTCGCGGATCCGCGAGTACAGGAACGTGCCGAGCCGCACGCACCAGAGCCACACGAAGGCCGTGAGCAGCGTGCCGCGCCACGAGACCGGCGCGTTGGCCACGTAGGCCAGACGCGAGACGACCGCGTAGGTGATGGAGCCCGTGAGGTCGAAGAAGCGCTCGTCCTGCTTGGGGACCGCGTAGAGCGCCGAGAGCCACTGCAGGGCCACGCACACGGCCGCGTACGACTGCAGCTCCGTGTAGAAGCCCACGAGCGCCGCCAGCGCCACGCTGATCAGCAGTCCCGCCACGTTGCGGAGGAACCCCATGGCGGCAGCGAGCGAGCGAGCTTCGGGGGCGATTTCTTCTTGTGCTTGGGAGGAGGGAGGTTGCAGGTCAACGTGGCAGCGGGAATCAGTCCATGTTCCCCCTGTGTGAAATATTGAAGCAGCCCACGTGTCCTGTTTCAACAGTCGCATCTAAACTGCGTCCAAGATGTTAAGCAACCGGACAGGTCGCTTTTGGTGGGACGAAACAAGGAAATACCGTGAGCACGAAAGTATAAGAGCAGAGCAGCAAGGCCAAATTTTGAAGATGAGATGACACAGTTGCTCCGACCAGGCAGACCTCCCTCGAGTGTACCACAGCACTGAGAGCGGTGGGCAGATAGATAGTGTAGTGACAAGCTAGCTCATAGCGCGGAGCTCGGTTGCAGCACAGCTAAACGCGCAAAAGTCTTGCCGCAACGACTCTGGGTATCTGGATAACGTCAAGGTGAAGCATGTCGTCCCATTAAGTCAAAACAGGTGCATTGGAAAACCCAAACAGTTCGTAATTTACATTTATGTTCCTCTTTAAAAAGTGCTTTAGATTGGGAATGTACGCCATTCGGTAAACTACGTTTTGCACGGGTCGTCACAACGGCGTGATTTTGCACACTGTTGCAAATTATGCCGATTTCGTGCAAATGTACAAAATAAGGTGTGGATTTGGCCCTGTTGACGCAAACCATCACCCACACCCGAAGCACAGCTTATCCTGTCCAAGTCGAAACTTGAACCGGATAGGTAACCGGTACTATACCGGATATGGGAAACATTGTAACCGGTATCGCACCGGATAATTATTGTCCCACTCCCGCTCTGAGGAATCAGACCGCTTTGACAAAAATGCTCAGCACCAGCATAGACAAGTGCAACGCCACTGTCGGAGCTCTTGAGGTGCCAGCAACAAGATTTTTCTTCCATTTGCTGCATTTCCTCTTGGTGCGGCCACCGAAGCCATACGAGCAAGCACAACACCGCGCAGCTTGCTCGAGAATATTAATAGTTCTGCACTGCTCTTTGTGACGTGAGCAAGCAACAGACCATACAAATGCAGAGAGCTCCCCATATCAAACGACACGCGCCGCCGTTTTTCTCAATAACGCACTGGCCACCTGGAGCATTTTTGCTGCCGACATTCGTGCAGAACACTGCAGCGGCGCTCTAAGCATCTGAGCAAGCTTCGGCGATGAGCCTGCTCGTGGCTATTTCATGCTGGAGTGTTTCAGCCATTATGGTTGGATGCTCGACTCTTAAAATACGGTGTAGCTTCACGGACGCCGCGGACGACAATTACTTCCACCCCATCCATGTCGCGCACCTTCAACCAAGTTTAACAGCACAAGACGCTCCGCCTTGCCCCTCCCGCCCAATCTTATCGGCTTCAATGCGTCTCCTCTCAGCAGCTCACCAGAACTTCTCCAGAAGGGGAGGCCCATCACGTGCGAAGATCTCGCCGCCCGCAAAACAAAAGACAGCGATACATATAAGGGCGACGATCAAAGCAACGGCACGCACACGCAGCCTTCCTTCCGTTGCCGAGCGTTTAACAAGTCCGCAATGAACGGCCGCGCACTTGACCCATATCCAAAGCAAGCTTCCCAGTGTTATTTCTTAATCTTCCTGAAACCTCTTCAGTGCTGCAGTGTGGGTGCTGCTGGCCAGCAGACCAAGCAGCTCGTAATGCGCAGAAGAAGAAGGACGCGGGTTGCAGATCGCACCTGCTCCTCCTGTGGATATCGCGGACAGTGGCAGTGCAGTGCAAAGTGCGATTTGGGCAGTGCTACGAGCAGGACGTGGCATCCACAAACCTCCTCGGGACCGGCAGAAGGAAATGGATTCACCAGGGCGCCGCTTGCAGCAATGGACGCCGCTGACGCTGCGGCCTCACAGGCGCATTGTTGAAGCGGTTCATGCGTTTCCTCCCTTTTGCTTTTTTTCGTGTCTTTTCACTCTTTTCCTTTTTGGAACATCTGCCGACCGGAGAGTGAAACGGAGGGACAACGCGTTTCTGGAGCGTCGTCTCCGAGACGTTCGGCCGCACAGCGATTTCACGTCGCCCACCCTTTTATTTGCAGCCCCACCCCTAGCACGCTTGCGCATCACAGCGTTGATAAGCCACCCAAAGCTGTCTTATACAGGCCACGCTGGACTTCAAGGTCCTTTTTGCAAGAAAAGGAGACAGCCGCCTGCTCAGTCTTGAACTTGCCGGCTGAAGCGCAAACCAAGACGGCCTCTCCACCAAGAACGCAGATCCATTCCCGCCCGCGAATATGGCGAGGCCCCAGGCGTGTGCCACCTCCCCGACCGGAAGGAGCAGGGGACTGGATTCGGTAGTGGCTGGCGTGGTCGCTGGCTGCGTCACGCGCTCGTGCACGTCGCCGCTGGACGTGCTGAAGATCGTCATCCAGGTCAACGGCCCCGTCGCCAGCTCCCAGCCCGTCTCCGCCGCTGCCCTCGCTTCCACGTCGGTGGCGACCCCCTCGTCGCTCATGGCCGTGCGGTCTGTGGCGGCGCAGACGTCGGCGTCGTCGGCGATCGCGCGCACTGTGCGCGAGCTGTACGCGCTGAACGGCGTGCGCGCCTTTTGGCGCGGCAACAGCGCTGGCTGCTGCCGTCTCGGGCCCTATGCAGGTCTCAAGTTCTTTTTGTTCGACTCGCTGCAGGCGCGATTCACCGCACGTGATGGACGCGAGCCCAGCAGCATGCAGCGTGCGCTGTACGGCGCCATCGCCGGCTTGATCGCCACCATGGGGACGTATCCGTTGGAAGTGGTGCGCACACGCATGATCACTCAGACAACGGCGCCAGCGGCGGCACACAGTCAGATCCGCGGCGTGCTTCAGGGCGTCCAGCTGATCCTGGAACGGGAAGGACTACGCGGCCTCTACCGAGGCGGCTGGTCGGGCGTCGTGGGCGCCATTCCGTTCGAGGGCGTGCAGTTTGGCTGCTACGAATACCTGAAGCTGACGGCGTGTCGCCACCAGTGGCCAGCCTACCGGTGGCCCGAGGGCAAGACCGAGATGGACGGCGTGGACTACTTCGTGTGCGGCAGTGTCGCTGGAGCCCTCGCACAGACCGTGGCGTACCCGTTCGACACGGTGAAGAAGCGTCTGCAGACGCAGCAGGTCCATCTGAAGGTGGCCACTGTGGGTCCCGTGCCGATGGAAGGAGGCAGCGCCTCGACGCTGTACTACCGCGGCATGTGCGACTGCTTCCGCAAGGTGGTTCGCGACGAAGGGCTGCTGGCTTTGTACCGCGGCACGGGCCCGAACCTGGCCCGCATCGTCCCGTACGCCGCCGTCATGTTCTCGACGTTCGAGATGACGAAGAAGACGTTGCGCGCGATGAGCGACGGCTATTAAAGAGTGAGAGAGAAGCCTTCTCCCCCTCTTGCTATGTATTACTAGTATTTACTTATCACCTCCGATCGGACGAAGGACGAGGCCGTAGTGTGCTGCATGTCGTGCCACCTGAGTCAGTCAGTCAGTCAGTCAGTCAGTGTATTGATAGGAGAAGCGTACAAATATGAAACGAGTTCTTATGAACGTCCGCCTTGCCGTTGGGTTTCCAAGGTCCTAATAGACAACAACGGCGTGGATACGGACCAATGCGACCATCAGACAAAGCCACTTCCGAATCACGGCGCGATGCACCGCAGGAGCGTTTCTGGATCGAACGCTCGGTTCTCTCCGCTGATGCTGTACAGACAGCGGAAGATCAGCGCGCAGTGGTCTCGTATGCTCTGCAGCACCTCGGCCGTCAGCGGTTTGAGACGGAATGGGTCGTCCTCCCTCAGTATTGGCCGAAGCCGACGTGCCATCCACTCGGGAAGTCCGCCGTCGCAATGACCGCAGAGCACGAGGAGGAAGTGCGGCGTTGCGTCCTTCCCGCGCTGCACAATTGGGAGGTAGACGTCCGGGTCCATCAGCAGCAGGTTGAGCTGCACGTATCCTCCCAGCAGACTGTAGTAAAAGCCCGTGTAGCCCATGGAGCCGAATGGCTCGATGCCCCACGTCGCGGGATCCAGCGAGTTGCCGTCCTCGTCCACGGGCGGCCGCTTGTCCGTCGCGGCGAACTCCTGCAGCGCCGCCGCCAGACATCGCGCGAAGTGCGCCAGCTGCTTGTCCTGCGCAGCCGTCAGTTGGTAGCGGTACCAGCCGTCCCTCTCCTCTCCAGACTGGTAGATCTCGCCTAAAGCGACCCACGGCAGGCGGTGCGCTTGGTGCTGCGCCATTATTGATGCAAACGACTGCGAAACGATTAACGTAAGCAAGCACTCGAATGAAGTGCTTGAAAGATAACGTAAGGGATCATCTCGTGCTCCACAATATTGCGGTTCCATTTGCAAAAGAGACAACAGAATAAAAGTATTGTTGTCCAAAAGTAAAAGTGACCCGTCGCTTTCTTTCCAACACTTATCAGAAAGCAACCCAGAGGCTTCAGTTCGATGGACCATCACTCTCTGCCTCTCCAAACCTCGTTTGAAACGAGGTTTTTCCACCCTTCCGAGATCGCAGTCTGGCGGAAGAAGCAAACGGAGGCAAAACAAGAAGAGCCGCCGCTCCGACCGAAGCCAGCAAGCAGCTCTGCCGCCTGCCGCCTGCCGCTCTGCGTCCCCACCCTTCTCCGCCCCCCACCGCCGTCCTGCAGCCATGAGCGACCCCACAGTCGGCAGAGCCGCCGCCGCACCGCCCGCGTACTCGCGGTCGCTGTCGCTGAGCTCGGAGGAGGAGTATCACTACAGCGACGTGGAGGAGGACGCGGGCGAGGACGAGGAGTACCAGTACTCGGAGGACGACACGGACGTGGCGTCCGTCAAGTCGGACTCGCTGCCCAGCTCGCAGAGCAAGAAGACGCAGCACTCGGCCGACTCGGCGCGTCTGTCGCCGCTTGGAAACGGGTCGGCCGCCAAGAAGAAACGCATCAGCCCCGGCCTGAGCCACGCGGCGCAGCACGCCAGCGGCCGTCCGCAGGAGGAGTACCACGTGATCGACGAGGAGGAGCTGTTCGTGGAGCAGCGTAGCCTCATCCACGAGATCGCGCAGGTGCTGGAGGTGGCGGTGCCTGTGGCCGCCATCCTGCTGCGCTACTTCGGCTGGAACAAGGAGAAGCTCTTCGAGGGCTACTACGCCGACCCCAGCAAGACCAAGCACGAGGCGGGCGTCGCCTTCGCTGAGACGCCGTCGCCCACGTTCGCAGCCGGCGTGATGGTACGTTCGTAGAAGCAACGAGTGGTTTGAGATGCGGGACTGATGGCTGGCTGTCGTGTGTGCAGATCGACTGTATGATCTGCTGCGACTCGTATCCGGCGAGCGAAGTGTTCGGCATGGGCTGCGGCCACGTCTACTGTCTGGTACGTGGGTTGACTCTCGCTCTTGCCGTCCGTCTCGCGCCTGAGCTGACCCTGCTTCCGCCTACTATGATAGAACTGCTGGAAGCCCTACCTCCACCTGAAGATCGAAGAGGGCCCCATCTGCGTGACGACGACGTGTCCTGCGCACGGCTGCAAAGAGGTAAAGCCAGTGGAGGGTGCGACTGATCTCAGTCCGATGGCTGACGACTGACGACTGCTGCTGTGGCTGGCAGGTGGTGAGCGACGTGGTGTTCAAGCAGATCACGGGCGAGGAGGACTTCCGCAAGTACTCGCGCTATCTGCTGCGCTCGTACGTGGACATCAACAAAGGCGTCAAGTGGTGTCCGTCCCCGGGCTGCAACAAGGCCATCTCCAGCGCCGGCGGGCTCTCGTCCGTGACGTGCTCGTGCGGCTGCGTGTTCTGCCTCCGCTGCGGAGAGGAGGCGCACGCGCCCGTGACGTGCGAGCAGCTGGCGGCCTGGCAGGAGAAGTGCCGCAACGAGTCGGAGACGGCCAACTGGATCCTGGCCAACACGAAGAAGTGCCCCAAGTGCGCCGTGCGGATCGAGAAGAACCAGGGCTGCAACCACATGACGTGCCGGAGCTGCAACTACGAGTTCTGCTGGGTGCGTGCGGCCGTCGCTGGGTCTCCTTGTGCTGTTGGAAGCGTAGACTAACTGGTGGTCGTTGTGTGAACTGGTGCTGCAGATCTGCATGGAATCCTGGGAAAAGCACGGCTCGGGCACGGGCGGCTACTACAAATGCAACCGCTACGACTCGGAAGCCACGCCGGGCGACTCGGACGCGGCCCGGGCCAAGGCAGAGCTCGATAGGTACCTCCACTACTACCAGCGCTTCGCGAACCACTCGGAAGCAGGGAAGTTTGCGCAGCGGATGCGCGAGGGCACGGAGACGCGCATGATCGAGCTCCAGGCCAGCCACGGAGAGTCGTCGTGGATCGACGTGCAGTTCCTGAACACGGCCACGGAGCAGCTCATCGAGTGCCGACGAGTGCTCAAGTACACGTACGCGTTCGGGTACTACCTGCCCCCCGGCAAGGAGAAGAACCTGTTCGAGTACCTGCAGGAGAACCTGGAGAAGAACGCGGAGCACTTGACGGGGCTGTCGGAGATGCCGCTGGACCGGATGAACCGCTCGGAGATCATCAACTACACACGCGTGACGGAGACGTTCCTGCGCAATCTGCTCACGGGCGTGGAGGACGGCCTCACGTCGACGGCTCCGCTGCTGTAGGCGGTCCGTCGTCAGTCAGTCAGGACGATCCGTTGGCTGCTCTTGCTTGCGCGTCTGCATGCTTGCACGGAGTTGTGCTCGTTCGCTCTCCATTGATTCGGTAGGTCAGGCAGAGGTTCCTTGGTTGCGCCGCAATACAAAGAACTGAGGCAAACGCTGGCTTCTCTGCTGCCGTCGAGCAGCTCGTCCGAGGCGGACGGAGGTAATGCAGCAGTATTTATATTAATTCGAGAGTTAGCAGCTCCAAGGACACGCAGAGCAGGACGCCAGGCAGCTCCCGGCCGCTCAGTCGTCGTCCTCGTCCCCGCGCAGCGTGCGAGCTGCGGAGCGGATGGCCCTGCGCGCAGAGGGCTCCTTAATGCCCAGGAAGTTGAGGTCTTCCATCTCGATGCCAGTCTGTGAACCACAACACGCGAAGCAGGTGAGTTACGAGACCGAACCTTCCAGCATAGCGACAGCGAGACGCACCTCGCGAATGAAGTCGAGCGACGCGAAGCCCTTGGCCTTGAGCGTGGCTGTGTACCGCTGGAAGCCGATCTGCTTCAGCCAGAGATACACCTCGTCCGCGCGGTCCTCCGCCGTCTCGGGCGTCTCGGCAGGCTCGTCGAAGACAGCAGTGACGCTACTGCCGCGGCTGCGTCGAGGCTTCCGCGGCGCCGCGTCCGAGTTGGCCTTGGCCCGCTGCGGCTGCGGCGGCGGCTTGGACGTGGAGGAGCGACTGGGCCGACTGCAGTTGCTGCCGCTGGCGCTCGTGCTGTTGTTGGGCAGGTCGTGCTCGCGCGCGTACAGCTGGTTGGCGTAGTCGATGCCCTGGTTGATGAGCTCCATCCACAGCTCCAGCTCGCGCTTGGAGAGCGCCTGCAGCTCGCGCTTGATCTTCCAGTTGCTGTCGATCACGTTGAAGCGCAGCTCGGGCATCTCCATCGTCTTCCAGATGCGGCACTCGCGCAGAGACAGCGACGAGATGGGCGGCAGCGTGCAGCGCCACCCGGCGTTCTGCTGCTGCTGCTGCCAGCGCGGCGGCAGGTCCGTGTAGTGCAAGTGGTCGTGGTCCACGATGAACCACTTCTCGGTCCACGAGCGCTTGCCTCGGCGGTTGCGCTTGAGGACCACGCCCTCGTGGTAGGGCGCCAGCGTCAGGGGGGCCAGGAGGTCGCTGTCGACGCGTCCGACGCTCCCTTCGTCGTCCAGGTACGGGTCGTTCACGACTTGCGAGTGCACGTCGCGGTCCTCCTCGTCCGACTCCATGCCCATCGTGTTGTGTCGCGCTGTGACCGCCGTCTGGTCGTTGCCGCCGCAGTCGTCGTCGTCGCACTCGTCCTCTTCGTCGTCGTCGTCCTCCTCTTCGTCGTCGTCGTTCTCGCCGTAGTACGCGTCGTCGTCTTCGATCTGCGGTTCCCTCTCATCAGGCGTGAACGGGATCAGCTCCACGGCTTCGGTCAGGGCGCTGGAGCGAGCCAGCACGCCCTCCAGCGTGCGCACGATGGCGTGGATCTCGGGACGCTCTCGGGGCTCGAAGGACACGCACTGCTCGGCCAGCGTGGCGAGCGCTGGCGGACACGAGGCAGGCAGCGCCGCGCGGAACTCCGGCAGCAGCACTTGGAACTTGAACTGCGGCAGGCGCATCAAGAACCCGTCGGCGTTGGCCACGCGACAGCAGAGCATCTCCATGAGCACCACGCCGAAGCTGAAGATGTCGACGCTCACGTCGTAGTCCTCGTCCAGGAA